>CM021107.1:275417114-275666812 GCA_007115665.2 Sequoiadendron giganteum
TAAAAAGAGAAATGCACAAGACAGGTTTTGGGAATGACTTTCCCTTAAAGATAGGAATGGGTGAGGTGTGTCCTATTCAGTCTGCTCATGCTGCTAAAGAGGAGATGAGTAATTTTAGTATCTCTTTCCATTCCAAGAGAGCAAGGTTTCACATCACTGGCAAAGATCAAAAGAAGGCCAGGAGGGAATACAGTCATAAGGCTCATATTGAAGATTATTGGGTCAACCTTGCTAATGAGTTTGAGGTAAGGAAGAAGAAGTTCTCCAGGTTATCGATGGATTTGGTTAGGTTATACAATGTGAAATACATCCCTGACCAGGTGGAAGAAGATGGAAATGTAATCTAGGGTCATGTCTATGAGGCAGTGAAGGATAAACCAGTTGCAGAAGTTGACTGGTTAGAAGAAGAAAAGATTGATTTGGATCAGATTATGACCCCGGTAATCAAATACACCAAGATGTGGTTGAAGCACAAGATGCTAGAGTTGGAAGGTGAAGGTGTCCCATGCACCTATGATATGATAGGAGACTTAGAGTCTCACTCTGCCTCCGAGGGGTCACTTGAACCAGATCCTAAGGGTAAAGAAAAGGTGGATTCTACTTTTTGAATCGAGGTAAGGGAATTCCAAGCTGAGAAGGTTGCAGAGGTAAGTAAATAGAGGATACTTGTTGCTAAGAAGAGGAAACATGCCTCAAAGAAAGAAGCTGAAAAGAATACGGAAGAAGAGGAAGAGGTAGAAAGTGTTCCTCCATTCATAAAGCAAAGGACTACAAAGTTGTCACAGAAGGTGGAGGAGGCTCCTAAAGTTGATAAAGAGATTGAGCCACCAGTGGTAGAGGTGGAAAGCTCAAGGGAAAAGACACAAGTATACGTGAGGAGGTCAAGGACTCCTTCCCCAAGGGATACTACAGCAAAGGAGAACGTTTTAGTGAGTGTTTCGGTTGTTGAACAGGTGAGTGTCTCCATTCCTCAGGAGGTCGATAGCACATAGGAGGAACCAAAGAAGGATGAAGGTCCTAGGGATTTGGGAAAACAAGAATTTCAAGAAAGAGACTACTTTAATGCAGAGGCAGAAATTGACAGGGTAATTCAATCTCCCTTGGTGTCACATGTAGATTCACCTGTGAAGGAGCAATTGAACCAGTCTCCTCAAAAGGAGGAAGAAATACCAGCTAGGGCCCCTTCACCGGTGCAGGTTGTTGTGGAGGAACAAGTGCAAGAGAAAGAGAATCCAGTCATGGACATTCCCAATGTGCCAAGTGTTGAAAAGGAGGCAATTAGTGATCAACAGGAATGAGAGCAAGATAAGAAAAATACAGTGTCTATTGGGTCTTTTATTCCAGACTAGCTGGAAAAAGGGTTGAAGAGCAAAATGGTAATAGTGGAGGATGCTCCTCCTCATTGGGATTCCCTTATGGCTAATGTGGAAAAGTTAAAAAATAAGAAGAAATCCAGGATTGTGTCTAGAATTGAGAGAGACGGGTCAGGTAATAGAGTGGCCCATATTGCTACCCCTGCTCCAAACAAAGATAGAGACAATGTGACTGCCCAGGATTATCATGTGCAAACTATTGACTTTGGGTATGCTTCGGTGGAGCAGGATATTAAGGAGTATGAAGGCTCAAGTTTTGTGATTGTAGGTAGGTTAAAGAGGGTAGTGCACACTAGACATGAGCTCGAGAGGGAGAATGAGAAACTGAAGAAGTACTTGCAAGAATTGATGAAACCTTTGCAAGCTATTGGTTCTTCCTCCTCTACCGCAGGTTTCTTACCCCAAGAGACAATCTTTGAACTTGAGAAGATGAAAGGCACCACACATGCTACTTTTGTCTGGTTGCAGGGTGTCCAGACCAAAGGAGATAATGCTATTAAGAACATTTTGTCAACCTGAGGAGATGCTATGAGATCAGTTGATTGGTTGAAGGCTATATTGGTGCAAGATAAGGAAGATAGTAATCTCCTACTGCAGAAAACCACCACAATCATGGGGTTCAAGAATAAATTGGTAAAGTGTGGGATTCTTCCTTTTCCAAGGGTTTCTGAACCTTGGGAATGGTTTGAAATCCTGCAAATGATGCAGAAGGCCTTGAAGAAGATCCATAAACAGGCAAGGCAGATTGAGGACACCTTGACTGGTATCCATGATAAGTGTGTCTCATTCTTTGAGGTCATGACTAGAAGGAAGAATTTTGCCCCGAAACATCTCAACCTAGAGCAACTTAGGAAATGGTGGAGAGATGTGTATTCTCCAGTCAGCGAGGGGCCAGTTACTATACATCAGTTGGATGATGCTGCAAATTATATTGTGTTCATGGATAGATACTTGGTTAATAAGGCCGATTGGGATGGTACAGTTAGGCAGGCAAGAGATGACATCAAGTCTCTTGAGAGAAATATTAGGGTTTTCCCTGTACCACCTGTTGTTGAGTTGGATAGGGTCCTGTTAGCCATACATGGTGAAGAAGATCGAGCTAAAGACAAGGATGGGGAGTAGCTATATAAGGTTACATTGAGATTTGTGCTTCCCATTATTCACATGTATTGAGCCGACTCTTTTTGGTATCTTGGTCATTTTGGATGAAATTGGTGCCAATGGCACATTTCATATTATGTTTGAATATCTTTGAGGCCGACCTCTTGTAGCTCATGTTTTTATTTTAAAATTCTTAATTTGGGCCAACCTATCTTAGGGATTCTCTATAAATGGGCATGTTGCCTCATTCGATATATATAGATAAAAAAATAGATATTTTTGGATAAGTATTATAGTAGAGACTTGGTATTAGAGCGAATTAGGGTTTATTCTCAAGCAAGTGTTGTAACATAAAACTAGAGTTGTTGCTATTTTGGTTGATTTAATATAAGAGAGATATTGTGTTTGGTATCTATCTTGTGGAATTTCATCTGGCATGGTTCTTGTTATTCTATCTTTCAAATTGCGTATTAATTTATGGTTAAATTGTTTGGTAATGCTTAGGATTTCATGTTTGGGATGTTGCAGCGATCTCTAGTTTATACTTTTTACAGTTAGCTGATTGTTAGCTACTTTGCAAAGTTAGCCTAGACTTACAATTGTGCTTTGTTCAATTATGAAGGTTTGTTCATTTCAATTGCAATAGGATTGACTAAATGAAAGTTTTGTAATTTGAAAATGTTTAAATACCTTAGAAGATTGCACTATTTCTATGAAATTGCAAATTCATCTAGGTTAAACAGAAAATAGTTTATTAGAGATCGATCCATTTTGAACATTTTGTCCTTTGGCATTTTCAATCTTAGGGTTGAAAGTAGTCTTAGAATTATCTTTGAAACTCTTGTCTTTTGCTATTTCTTTATTATCAGGGTTCAAATCAAGATTTCAAGTATCAATCCATTGTTTAGATCTGATAAATTTAAATTCCAGTATTTGCTTGTAGTAAGGTCCCTTTGTGATTACCAGCATTTTCACATTTATCACTGAGTTGTTTTATTGCATTGTCAAGACCTGACATTAGAGACCTTGGGGTTATCTCTTTTCCCATAGAGATTTACCTTTCAAGAGAGATAGGATTTCATATTCTGTCTGAGTTGTTGTTGTGCAGAAAACATCATTAACATGTTCTTGTATGACCCTTCTCACCCTTGTTGGTAGTTGGGTATAGGAGTTCTTTTGTGTCGTTAACCTTCTTCTATTTGTATCATCATTCTTCCATGTTTGTGTTTGATTTTCAGCAAAAGTGGGGATAATGCATAGTGTTGGGGGCATTTAGGCTTCTCTTCCATGTTAACTCATTTTTTTTATTTTTTACTTTGTTTTCCGTGCATTCTTCTTGATCTGGTGGGGATTGATGATCTTTCACCTTGCACCGCAGTTACCTATTATTTATATAAGTATGAGAAAATCTAACCTCATGAAACCAGATCCCCTTGTGTCCTATGTTTTTGATTAGTTCTCCTTCACTCTTTCCTTATCTTTCTCTCGTCTTTGCTTGAGTTGTGATGTTATGGTGCCTATGTTTTGTCCCTAATGTGTGTGACAATATCACCATGGTAACATCTCGCTATGTCCTGCGGGCCACAACATCACTTCTTTATTCTTTATTTTCTCTCCTTAGGTTGTTGTGTGCCTCTATGTTCAACACACACCACCCTAAGTGGGGGCTATCATTTCAACCTCAAAAAAATTCAAAAAACACATTCGTTGCCGATGAATCTTTTCTCAAAAAATTTAGCAAAATTTTTCAAAAAGTCACATTCTCAACTTGAACCCCTAACAGAACATGTTTCCTTCATCATGGGTTCATAAAGAAAGAGCTTGAAAACTTTCCTCCGAGCAGGGAATGACCTTTTCCTATGGGAGAAGCCTCGACCTTTCCCTCATGAGGGGGCATTTTCTTCCTTTCAAATTCCTTGATGAATTGAATATCTTTCGAAAGGATTCCTTGATGATGAATCGATTTGAGAAAAAACATCTCTTTTGTACTTTCAAATAGCGCATCCCTTGAGTGGACCCCTTTTCTTTTGAAGGGTTCTCGAGAGACCCCTTTGAAAGCCTTCCAATGCATCGACTGTCTACATGACCATCTACTTGTTTTCTTGCATGGTTGCTTTGTGTTTCCTAGCATGTTTTATCTGTGGATTAACATGTCGCTTCACAGGTGCACCTATAAAGCCGCTTTTTGACTCTACAGAGTCCCCTTACATCTTTGGGTTTCCTCCATGTGAGAGATCTTGGGGGATGCCTCCTTATAGGTTTGTGGGCCTATAAGATGCTTACATCTCTAGGCTTCCTCCATATGAGAGATCTTGGGGGTTGCCTTGTTGCAGGTCTATGGGCCTATAAGGAACTTACTTCACGGGGCTTCCTTAATGTGAGATATCTTGGGGATTGCCTCCTTGTAGGTCTGCAGGCCTATGAGATGCTTTCATCCTATAGGATTTTTCCATTGTTGGTATGAGGGCCTTCGATGTATTTTGTGCAACTTCATAGTTCTGCAGGGCTATGGAGTCTTTTGTTCAAAGCTCCTCGCGGAGAGTACCTATGGATTTGATTGTCTGTCCTCTGCTTTCAAGCTTGACAGATTGCAGTATGCTTCCTCAATGGTTCAGGTATAAATTTCTAACCCTACTAACTCTTTGATCTATTTTATTGAAGCACACATCAGTAATCATGCTCGCAAAAGTGGGGACAAAATGTATAGAAGCAAACTTGCACCTCTTACACAAATTCCCCTTTCACACACCCTCACCTTAGAAAATCAATTATGAAGGAAAAATCACATATCACCCAACTTCCTTCCATCCACTTGGCATCTGTCCTTTGGGTTGATGAGAGAATATTTGTTAGGAAAGAATGCACCGCGCGTGGATGTCTACACGACACGCTACCATCCCTGATGGATTCTTGTGTCTAAAGTTGGAAGAGGCACTACACACCCAATTGGGATCGAATTGTAATGTCCCTCTTTGACCAATCGACCCAAAAATGGTAGATTCTTCCTAATTCTTCCTTCAAATTCATCCATTCTCACTTCATTTGACTCTCTAGCAATTCTCTTGGAATCTCTAGCATCTCATTCACTCTCAAGCAACATTATAGTATCCCACTTTTGAGCATTGCGGTAGAAGCAACACTCCATCAACTCCGTATTGCAAGTGTGAGGCCATTACAAATGTTGTGAGCTTGGATTCTTGAAATAATTCCTTTCACCATTGTTGTGATGTTGGTGACTTTGCCAAGTTTTTAGCTTTCTTTCTCTTTCCATTGGCTACTGAGCTTTTGCATGGACGTGGAGGATGTACACATGGATCTATATGGAAAACTAGCACTTCTATGAGATCACCTTAGTCACCCTTGTGCTTATTTACTTGCTTTATCTTTTTAGTATCTATTTCCTATAGTTTCTCATTCTATTTTTACTATCTAGATTAACTAGCTAGGTCGTTACTAGGGTTTTTGATAGTTCATGTTGTGTTTACTATTTTATGATCGTACGAACACTAGCGCACCCGAGAGACACCAACGCGTCGTGTTGTCGTCCCAGAACTATGTTGTCATCCTCAGACAAAGAGTTATTTGAGACATAGTACTAACTCCAAAAACCAACTCTCCTAGCCTAAACTTGAACTCGAGTCTGAAGAGTGACAAAAGTACTACATAGTGCTCTTCATTCTCGATCCTTTTCCTTTGAGTGACGTAAGTTAGGGCAGCCATCATCTCTCTGTGACCTAGAGCCTTGGTGTGGTTGGTCCCCCTCTCTTACAGCATGTATTAAAATATTTTGAACCCACATTAGCATAAGATATAATTAAAATGATTCAACGGGTAATAACTGAGAATACTAAGTCTAATGGGCCGATAACCAAATGGACTTAATAGCTCAAGATATGACTTAAGAGACCGGGAATGGGTATAAACCAATCAACAACAAATTAGAACATAGGAAAAAGATTGACACTTATGGTTTTTAAGAGAGTTTAAGGCACACATAGACCTTAGAACAAAAGTAAGACCAATACCCTAAGCCTTAGGACATGCTTAGATTAGAAAAATAGCCAGATTTTGCAACACTTATCAGTGGAAAACAAAAAAATTGAAAGGTTCCACTAGAAGCTATGAGTTGTGATGCTACCTGGGAGGTTCCTAAGCATACCTCTTTTTGTAGGATTGAATAAGGCGAACCTTTGGGAGAACTTGTTGGCAAGATGCAATGTAAAGATTGAAACTTGTAAAAACATATGGTTGACGATTGTGGGTCACATAATTATGCTCAAAGAATTCATAGATGCAATTCCAATATACATAATGTCCTATCTATAGATGCCAAAAAAGGTCGACGAAGAAATGATCAAGTTTATTCATAAATTATTTTGGAATGGAAGTGAGGATAATAAGCAACTACCTCTACTTTCATGGGACAAAATTTGTCGTCCTAAGGATGTTGGAGGTACAGGCCTGAGGAATATGACACTAATGAACCTTACACTCAAGGAAAAATTAGTAGGGAACTTGTACACAAAAATCCATCAAAAATGGGAAAATATATTGTAGGCCAAGTATTTGGATGATATAGCCCCTAATAGAATCTTGATTGTTCAGGATCCAACCAGAAGATCAACCATTTGGAACTTCATAATATCTTGTAGGGACATAATCACAAACCACATTATGTGGAGTGTTTGAACAAGGGGTCAAGCTCATTTTTGGGAGGACTCTTGGGACAATCATGAGGCACTTAAGAAGGAAGATCAGTTAGAGAATTCAAAGAGATTCTCACACATGGGGAGACAAATTCATAAAATACATGGAAAATGTAGTGATAGAAGGGAGAGAGAAGTGGATATGGAAATCCTTATAAAATGTCCCTACACTCGAACAATATAAATCCCACCTGAAGGAAATATTAGATAGCAAGAAATTCATTGTCTTTCCTGGGGAAGACGAAATTAAATGGTGTGGATCCAAAATTACAAATTATAGTATCCAAATTAGATACAAACTAAAGGAGGAAGCAATTACAAAAGAGGATTGGCCAACCCAACTACTCTAGAGCAATAAATGTCTTCCCATGGCAAGGGTGTTTGTATGGATGGCCATCCAAAATCATATCCTAATGGACAATAGATTGATCAAGTATGGCATTCATGGCCCCCATAGATGTGTGATGTGCAAAGAGATAGAGGAGGAGGCTAACCATCTCCTACTAGGGTGAAAGGTAGTGAAAAACTATTGGAAACATGTAATGAGTAAATTGGAGTGGAAAATCCCATTATTGACAAACCTAAGAGAAAAGTTTGTAGCATGGTCAAGACTTCACAAGGGGTCAAATTTTGAGATCTTATGGCTTGCAGCCCTATCCATCCTTATCTGGGAAATATAGAAAGAGAAAAACAAAAGAATCTTCCAAGACAAAGAATGAGCATGAAATGTCTCCTAAAGAAGATAAAAAGCTCAATTGTGGAAAAGGTCAACAATATGGTAAGAAATAAGAAATTGAAAAATAATTCTTTCTTTTCACAGTGGAACCAGAAAATGAGATTGAATATGATGGGGCTTAAGTTACCCCCCATTCATGGGGTTTGATAGGTTGATCGTGATATCTCATAAGAAAGGATGACTCCAGGACTCCACCAAAAGAAGGCTAGGTGAGATAAACTTTGATGACACTTCCCAGGGCAATCCCAGGTAGGTTGGGACTAGATGTGTGATCAGAGACAAAAATGGGAATGCCAAGTTGATAGCAACAACGAAATTTGGGAGAGCCACGAACAAAACATAATACCAAGCAACTTTGTTTGGCCTGGAAATGGGACATAGGCTAAATTATGGAAACATCCATCTAGAAGGAGATTCACTAAATATAGTGAATATAACACACAACAATAACAATCCAAACTAGTCTTTATGCAAATGGATCGAACTAATAGCCTCTCATCTAAGCAGTTTTGATAAATTTAAAATATCCCACGTTTACCGAGAGGTAAATACCTCGGTGGACAAAGCAGCCAATTTGGCCACTGACATAATGCATGAGATGATGCCATTTCTTGCAGTGGAAGAGTGGCAAGAACTGGGAAGGGAGATAGATGGGTGATCTCCAACCTGTGCCAACCTTTATATCTAGCATGGATTGATTATTTCCAAGTAGGGAGAAATGTGGAAAGTACAAAGATTTCCTCATAAATGATTAGTGTCTTCCAAATAAAGGCACTATTTGGTTTGCATTCCCAAACTCATCGATATACTTGTGAAGGAGAGAGATGGACACGCCCATATGCCTAAAAGCTAGAATGAGGCAAATGGCCTTCATGGGTGATATCTCTAAGTGACAGATGAAAGTTGTTTTCAAAACCATCAACGGTATTGTCTTGCATGGAATTCATCTAGTGTTGGGTTATGATTTCATGGGTGAAGCATATCACTATCGGGTTAATACAAAAATTTCATCCATGATGGTGGCGATGCTTCTAAATGCGAGTGAGGAGACGAGCATGATGGAAATGAGCATGGAAGATCTCATATAGACAAGGTGGTGGGGGGGTTTAAATTTCTACTATGTAAGGTTAGGCCTACGGTGGGAATTGCACCTCAAAGGAGCATTTTCCCAAGGCTTGTAGACTAACGCCACCATGCCTAGGTTCCATTTGTAATTTAGGTTCATGGCATGAATATAGAATAGAGGTGCAACCATGCATGAATGGTGATTGTAAACTAATTTTACCTCCTAGGCTAAATTAGTCTTAAAATCTCAAGGGGATATTTTAATTTTGCCTCCTAGCTTTAGAAACAAGCCATTCATTTATTTAAAAGGCTTTAATTTTCACATTTTATAGTGAAAAGGGTGCAAAAAGCCTTGCATGACCAAGTAAAAGGTTGATTAAGGGAGATTATTTACCTTTTGAGTTTCTTTCATTAAGTCAAATTTTATCTCATTTACTTTTCCTCACATTGCAAAATATTGAAAATGAAATATTGGAGGCAAAAAGAGAGAAGGTTTCACATGAAAGAATAAGACTCCATGCCAAAGACAAGTAGACTACACTTGTGAAGAAGGAAACCCTAGTTTACTAGCAACAAGCTTCTCTTTCATGGTTTCCAATGTAGTCAATAGCTAATTGTGAATGATTTATGGGTGTGAATGAAGGGATGAGCATGTCAATGTAAGCATTTCTGGAGAATTATTTAGTTTGTTTCTCTTTTCTGGGTGTTGACATCTCATTAATGCCTTTATTTTTACTATAGATCTCCCTTTTAGGTTGTATGGACTAATTTTTTCCATTGTAGAAGAGGGTTCCTTGTGTAGTTTTGTTTTTTGCATGAGTTTGAGG
This sequence comes from Sequoiadendron giganteum, assembly GCA_007115665.2. Lineage (NCBI taxonomy): Eukaryota > Viridiplantae > Streptophyta > Pinopsida > Cupressales > Cupressaceae > Sequoiadendron > Sequoiadendron giganteum. Next base: position 275,426,923 of record CM021107.1, read on the forward strand.
AAGGTTTTCCATCTCATTCATTCATTGATAGAGAGAGATCAAAGGGCATGGCAATTTATCAAGGAGCACAATGGACGGAAATTGCAATGAATGCAGGATCATGATTATCAAAATATAGATCACATTCATAAATACAAATTCATCACCAAATGTTTCAATCAACAATATCAAAGTAGTCATAATTGGTATCATTTAATGGACTGTACAAATATTTCAAGTGAACAAAAAATATGGTGCATTAATGATAAGACAGTGACAAAGAAGGACAGTAGATTCAAATAGGTACTATGTAGAAAATTCAATGATAGATACAGCCAAACAAACATGATGTAGACCTATAGCCACAGTCCATTGTCAATGAGAAGTGTCATGACTTGAAATTGCAACTACATAAGATAGAAAGAGTTCATTTACAGTCATATGAGAAGTGAAGAATAGTCTTAAATGTCAAAAGGAAAGTTATAGTGGTGTTTTTTTTAATTCAAAAGGACTGTACAACCTTGTGAAAAGGATAGTCTACAATCATGAACACCAAGGGATCATAGTCATAGTAGTCTCAAGCACAATAGATTGTAAGAATAGACCAAAATCCATGAACAGTGCGTAGTCAATACAGTCACAAAGATCAAAAACATAGCCACTCATTAACAAAGTACATAAAGGACAGTCAATACTTACATTGTGCAATAGTTATGAGTCAAGAAGCAACAACCTTTAGTTGCAAGTGATATTGAATGATAAAGAACATGGTCATGAAAGAACATGATAGTCCATAATTGATATGAGAGGATTATCATGAGAATGGCATAATACTAGTAGTCAAAACCTCAATGATGAAGTGTTCATAACACTATAGAATAGTGATGTAAGACAATCTTAAGCTCGAAGTAGTATATCATCATGCAACACAAGCCACTATGAAGACAATACTAGGAAGCTAGGAAAAGAAAGTCTCAAGGGGAGCAAGGAGATCACAGTAAAAATGAAGACCAATAGATAACATTCCTATTTGCTATGATAAGAGGTAATGCATGGTCTCTTACAAGAATTGAATTCTATATGGAAATATTTCCATGTTGCAAAGCCAACACAAAGGTAGAGTGTCCAAAGAATGAAAAGAACAGCATATGAAGAAATCATTATTTAGTCACAAGGTCAATCACATTCCTAAATTGATTGTATCGGAGTGCAAAAAGGAACAAGGCTTATAGTAAGGTTTCAGAAGGCAGTAGCTTCGTATTTAGACACGGACACCATGAGAGTGCAAGGGGCAGTGAATGCCAGAGGATAGTGATAGTGTTAAAGGAAATTATAAATGAAAGCCATCAAATAGAAAATATGGCAAGGAGGTGTATTGTTGTGCCTTGGATTCTTGACAAAGGTGTAGGTTTAGGGACAGTAATATCATAAGGCAAAGCTTTAGTAGATTTGAAAGTGCAATGACAAAGTTCTAGCACTAGCCTCACAAACTTTCCTTGTTAAAGATGGGTTTGTCTATTTTTGTTGTTAAAGGTTTTAGTAAGTAGACTCAAGGGATCTCTTTATGATTAGTCATTGAAGTTCAATGCAAAACTAGAGATAGTCCTAGATCAATGATTGTGAAAAGAAGATCCAAAGGTTAGCATAAAGCAAAGCAAGGTTTAGATGTCTTAATAGAATATTTTAAGACCTTGGCTAATGCAAAGGATACAGTCATATACAATGTAAGGTTTCTTAAAGGGGTCAAAAGGTTTGTCAAAGAAGGTCATTGGCATAGTAAAGCCTTAGAGCACTATTAAAGGATGAAGATGGTGATAAAATGTTAATGAGTATCTTCAAGATTCAAAGACAAAGCAAGGCATCCAATTTTCTAAGGAAGTATGGATGGTAAGCACCAATCGTAATAGTGATCAACATGCAAGTGACAATTCCCTAACAGTGAGCAAGCTTCCTTATAGAGTTTGCTAACAAAAAAAAGATAATGTTGAGAAAACCCTGCAAAGAATGGTAAATTCCTACAATTTTAAAATGATCCCTATGCCAATGATAGAGAAAACCTTAACAATAATAGGATATAAAAGCTAGTTGAAGAGAATGAATTTATTAATAGTGGAACTAGTATTAAAGTTGCAATAGTTAAACATAGACACAAAAGGTCATAGTGCAAGTTATATAACACGGTCATGTTAGGACTGATTTAGAGAGTAATAGAAGTGTTTTTAAACTTGCATAAAGTTTGCAGTGACCTCTGGTGAAAAAAAACAATGTGATATTTTAAGCATTTCAGAAATCAAACTCAAAGGTTCAAGAAGGGAAAGGTCACCTTACATTATAAACCCAAGCTACATATAAAAATAAGATCAATAGTAGGGATGGATTTAAGCAAGGAAAGGGTTTTTGACACAATATAACTCTTTGTTGAATAGCCACATACCCTATCACACTATAAAGATGAAAGTTACTTTGCTAAAAGCCTATTCACAATCATTGATCTCTTAGAAGGAATCAAGGGAAGAGTCTTTACATCAATAAAGAGAAATCAAAGGTCTTCTAGTTCTAAGAGATTACTTTCAATCAGTCCTACCCCTGTCTGTAGGGAGGAAGAGAATTTGTCATTCAAGTTCAATTGGAAAAATAGAGGGAGATGGGCGAGCAAAGGATAGATCCACCTTTTTAGGAGGATTTTAAGGCTCAAAGGATAGTCCTACAATAGTTTTGAGACCCCACATGGGTTGACCATCACTCAAGGAGATTTTTGCATGCAAAATCAGTCAGTTTGGAGCACTTTCAACCCGTTTTTTGCATGCTTTTCAAACTTGCACGACCAAAGAGGCATATTTCACATGCACAGATCAAGGAGATCAACTTCTTCAACAAGGGACAAGGAGTTCAACAAGGAGACTCTTCCACTTCACTGAAGATCACCTTCCATCCTTCTTTCTCTTATTTTCTCTTTATATGTAAAGGCCTAGACCTGATTCTGAAGGTTCTTTTCTTCTTGCTTGTTGTACACAAGCAAGATATGGTTTTGTAACTTAGTTTTATCTATTTGAAGGCATTTCTCAATGTTCTTTGTACAAAATTCCTTTATGATTCAATAAAGTACAACAACTCCTAGTTTTATTCTTAGTTCTCATTGTTATTGTATGATTGTAAAGCAATTACTGTGGTTTAATCAAGTAAATCCTTTGATTCTTGTCCATCTTTGCAATGATTGAACAAGTTATTTCATGATTAGTGTAGGTTATATGTTGTGTTCAGATTCTTTTTAGTGGTTTTTAGTTGTGAAACTTTGATTTTCTTCATGCGAATGCTAGGATTAGCTACCTCCATATGAAATATTCATGTACTTCATATCTTGAATCAATTTGTGAACAGGTTGACCTCTTTGTTGAAGAAAATTGTGAGTTAGTTCAGCAATTTAAAATCTCATCCATTAATGATGCATCACCTCCTAGAATTAGCTTTTCCCATTTATCGGTTATCTTTCTATCCCTTTTCCAATCAAATTCATTAGTTTCTAAGAGATCTAAAGGGAAACCAACCCACAATTTGGAGGTTCATTCTCACAGTAGGTTACCCACAACTTGAGTTTGATCCCATGTTGCATAAGATTGTTGAGTTTCACACTTAGCTAAAGGGTGCAATCCTTCATGAATTTTTTTTTTGGCCCCAGTGGGACTCTTTGAACTCTCCTAGTTCAAAGTATTCCTACCACTTACTAGTTTTGGTGTGTACATTAGAAAATTCATTTCCTTTGGAGGAAAGTTCTTCAAACACATCTGGCGACTCAAAATCTATATCCACTGGTTTCAGCAGTCTAGGTGCTGGTATGTTTCAAATTTTTAGTAGAAAATTTGATTTAATTTATCATTGATTTTCAAGCTTATTGAATGGAAAAGAATGTCAAGTTTTCAAGAACAACATGTTTTTCCAATCCCATATCATGAAAATGTTGTTCCTATACTTTCCTATCAACCATACCAAGTTGGTTATATTCCAAATTCTAATGCAATACAATCAAATACTCGATAGGTTCAATATTCTTACCACTCACCCACCCCTGCTCAGCCTATATGGAAACCTTCTCATATTTTGAATCAACCTTAAGTAGCCCCTGTTGTGTCAAACCAACACTATTATATTCCCAAAAAACTTCAAAATGAAAAAAAAAAATTGCTAGCATCAAGAACATATTGTTTGATTTCACAAAAAGGTTGGATGGCATTCAGGAACAATGAGAGTTTGATGCACAACAAGGAGATTTAGCTTCTCAGGCCTATCTTCAAGAGTGGTAGGCTGGGTGCAAAGAAGACAGTATGAATAATATCTTGTAAGAGAGAAAAAAGTAGAGGAACAGATAAATCTTTTGCTTGCCCAAACTCAGAGGTTGGAGGCTCAATCAGCTCCTTCCATTCCTTGCTTAATCAAGTTCCCTCCATTTCAATAGATCAGCCAACAAAGGAAGAGATTCCCAAGGTTTCAATTCCAAGTTTCAAGCTAAGTGATTCTATTCAATCTCCAACTAAGTCTTCTAGATTTGAGATTCCAAGTTTTAGGGGTAATAGTCATGCCAATGTTAAAGATTAGCCCCTATTAAAGCCCATGAATGAATAAAATCAATCCATTATTTCTCAAGCACAACCCTTTGAACAACTCCGTACACCTCATAAAACTCCCAAAATTCAACTTTCCTATCCAAGTATTATTCGTCTTTGTCCAGGAGGTCTTATTATTTATCAAAAGAGATAGTTTGATAAGCCAAAATTTGAGTTTTCTAAGATAGATAATGGTTTATCAGCTGCTAATGTACTTTTTTGTGAAGCCCAAATGGATGGATCATATTTATTGTAAGAAAATGATGAACATAAACAACACGAAGATTTTAAGGATCTTGATGATTTCATCTTTCAAGATGGATGTCAAGAGGTAAAAATTAGTCCTCTTACATCACAAGGTAATGAAGATTATGAAGAAGCCTTGTTTTGGAATGATCTTGAGTCCTTTGTTTCAAACTTAGATAGCAAACAAGATCAGGTTGAACATGTTTTTATGAAGGAAATAGAAATTGAATTTTAGGATTTTTCTAACTTATTTGATGAAATTCTTGAATTTATGGATGAAAATGAAGATATCACATGCATACTAACATCTATGCCTAGTATTGAACAACAAAATGATAAAACTCATCTAGATTTAGTGCAAGATTATGAGTTAGATGAGAACATGTTTTTAGGAATCATAGAAGTTTTTTGTTCTAACATTGATGATAAGCTAGTATCATATGAGCCAACAACATGTGATCACCCTATTCAAGTAAAAGAGGCAAGCATTATTTCATTTCATTCATGTGAGCTAACTCTTTCAAATCAGGTTGAAATTGCAAGTGACAATAGGATAGTAGATCCTAAGCAAGAAACCAATAGTATGAGCAAAAATTTCATCCTTTCAAGAGGATGTCTAATCAAAGATTTGGTCATGAAAGATCCAAAAGAGATAACAAGTGTTATCCTTACACCAATAGAAGAGATACCAAGTGAAGGACAATAGGTCCAACTTACTTATCCACCCCAAATTAACAGTGTGCATGATCAGATCCAAAGGGTAAGTGAGTCTGTTTTTGTTCTTCAAGGATTTTTGCATTGTTTTACTGGATGTGTACTTGTTGGCTCTCTCTTATCAATAGTTGATGAGCATGCAATTCATCCTCTCTTAGTTAGGAAAGGGAGTTATTTCTGAAATCCAGTTAATGGGTTTCTCTAAACACTACCACTGTTGGTTACTGTAGGTTAGGTTAAGTTTTATTTCCAGTTAATAAGTGCTTGGCACATCTTAAAGTTCAGTTTCCTTTCTCTAGGATTTTATGCACAAGTTTCGCAGCCTTGTTAGAAGGTTGTAGGTTGTTGTTCAATGTTTCTAACCATTGGTTACTGAGTTGTCCTAAGTTGTTTTTAGTCACCTAGGCTACTAGTTCTTCTTGTAGGCTACTACTCCCTCATGTTTTGTAGAAAAACACCATTGAGAGATCGCCAAAAGTGTAAACTAATTTTTCCTCCCAAGCTAAATTAGTCTTAAAATCTCAAGGGGATATTTTAATTTTGTCTCCTAGCTTTAGAAAAAGGGCATTCATTTATTTAAAAGTATTTAATTTTCACAATTTATTATGAAAAGTGTGCAAAAAGTCATGCATGACCAAGTAAAAGGTTGATTAAGGGAGATTATTTACCTTTTGAGTTTCTTTCATTAAGTCAAATTTTATCAAGCATTTACTTTTCCTCACATTGTGAAATATTGAAAATGGAATATTGCAGGCAAAAAGAGAGAAGGTTTCACATGAAAGAAGCGGACTCCACACCAAAGACAAGTAGACTACACTTGTGAAGAAGGAAACCTTAGTTTACTAGTAGCAAGCTACTCTTTCATGGTTTCCAATGTAGTTAATAGTTGATTGTGAATTATTTCTAGGCATGAATGAAGAGATGAGCAAATGAATGCAAGCATTTTTGGAGATTTGTCGAGTTTGTTTCTCTTTTCTAGGTGTGGACATCTCATTAATGCCTTTATTTTTCCTATAAATCTCCCTTTTAGGTTGTATGCACTAATTTTTTCCTTCGTAGAAGAGGGTTTCTTATGTAGTTTTATTTTTTGCATGAGTTTGAGGAAGTTTTTCCATCTCATTCATTCATTGATGGAGAGAGATCAAAGGGCATGACAATTTATCAAGGAGCACAATGGAGGGCAGTTGTAATGAATGCATGATCATGATCATCAAAATATAGATCACATTCATAAATGCAAATTCATCACCAAATGTGTCAATCAACAATAAGAGAGCAGTCATAGTTGGTATCATTTAATGGATTGTACAAATATTTCAAGTGAACAGTCATATGGTGCATTCATGATAAGATAGGGACAAAGAAGAGCAAAAAAATTAAATAGGTACTATGCAAAAGATCCAATGATAGATACAACCAAGAAAAGATGATGCAAACCTATAGCCATAGTCCATTGTCAATGAGAAGTGTCATGACTTTATATTGCAACTACATAAGACAAAAAGAGTTCATTTATAGTCATACATGAGAAGTGAAGGATAGTCTTAAATGTCAAAAGGATAGTCACAGTGGTGTTTTTTTAATTCAAAAGGAGTGTACAACCCTGTGAAAAGGGAAGTATACAATCATTTACAACAAGGGATCATAGTCATAGCAGTCTCAAGCACAATAGACTATAAGAATAGACCAAAAGCCATGAATAGTGCACAATTAGGATAGTCACAAAGATCAAAAACACAACCACTCATAAACAAAGTGCATAAAGGACAATCAATACTTACATTGTGCAATAGTTATGAGTCAAGAAGAAACAACCTTTAGTTGCAAGTGATATTGAATGATAAAGAACATGATAATGAAAGAACAAGACAGTCCATAATTGATATGAGGGGATTATCATGAAAATGGCATAATACTAGTAATCAAAACCTCAATGATGAAGTGTTCATAACACTATACAATAGTGATGTAAGACAATCTTAAGCTCAAAGCAGCAGATCATCATGCAAGGCAAGCCACTATGAAGACAATACTCGGAAACTAGGAAAAGAAAGTCTCAAGGGTAGGAAGGAGATCACAGTCATGATGAAGACCAATAGATAACATTCTTATTTGCTAAGATGAGAGGTAAGGAATGGTCTCTTAGAAGAATTGAATTTTATATGGCAATATTTCCATGTTGCAAAGCCAACATAGAGGTAGAGTGTCCAAAGAATGGAAAGGACAACATATGAAGAAACCATTATTCATTCACAAGGTCAATCATAGTCCTAAATTGATTGTATGGCATTGCACAAAGGAACAAGGCTTATAGTAAGGTTTCAGAAGGCAATAGCTTCAATATTTAGATACAGTCACCATTAGAGTGCAAGGGGCAATGAATGCTAGAGGACAGTGGCAGTCTTAAATGCAATTATAAAGGAAAGCCATCAAATAGAAAATATGGCAAGGAGGTGTCTTGTTGTGCCTTGGATTCTTGACAGAGGTGTAGGTTTAGGGACAATAATCTCATAAGGCATAGCTTTAGTAGATTTGAAAGTGAAATGACACAGTTCTAGCACCAGCCTCACAAACTTTGTATATTTCTATTGTTGACGGTTTTACTGAGTAGACTCACGAGATCTCTTTATGATTAGTCACTGAAGTTCAATGCAAAACAAGAGATAGTCCTAGATCAATGATTGTGAAAAGAAGATCCAAAGGTCATCATAAAGCAAAGCAAGGTTTAGATATCTTAATAGAATATTTTAAAACCCTAGTTAATGCAAAGGATACAGTCATATACAATGTAAGGCTGCTTAAAGGGGTCAAAAGGTTTTTCAAAGAAGGTCAGTGGCATAGTAAAGACTCAAAGCAATGTTAAAGGATGAAGACAGTGATAAAAGGTTAATGAGTATCTTCAAGATTCAAAGACAAAGCAAGGCATCCAAGTTTCTAAGGAAGTATGGATGGTAAGCAACAATAGTAATAGTGATCAACATGCAAGTGGCAATGCCCTAACAGTGAGCAAGTTTCCTTACAAAGTTTGCTAACAGCGAAGAGAGAATGTTGAGAAAACCCTACAAAGAATGGTAAAGTCATAGGATTTTAAAATGATCCCTATGCCAATGATAGAGAAAACCTTAACAATAATAGGAGATAAAAGAAAGTTAAAGAGAATTAATTTAATAATAGTGGAACTAGCATTAAAGTTGCAATAGTCAAACAAAGACACAAAAGGTTGCAGTGCAAGTTATATAACACAGTCACATTAGGATTGAGTTAGAGAGTAATAACAGTGTTTTTAAACTTGCATAAAGTTTGCAGTGACCTTTGGTGAAAGAAAACAATGTGATATTTTAAGCATTTCAGAAATCAAACTCAAAGGTTCAAGAAGGGAAAGGTTGCCTTGCATTATAAACCCAAGCCACATACAAAAATAAGATCAGTAGTAGGGATGGATTTAAGCAAGGAAATGGTTTTTGACACAATGTAACTCTTTGTTAAACAACCACATACCCTATCACACTATAAAGATGAAAGTTACTTTGCTAAAAGCCTATTCACAATCACTGATCTCTTAGAAGTAGTCAGGGAGGAGTCTTTACATCAATCAAGGGAAATCAAAGGTCTTCTAGTTCTAAGAGAGGACTTTCAATCCATCCTACCCCTGTTTCCAGGGAGGAAGAGAAGTTGACATTCAAGTTCAATTGGAAAAATAGAAGGAGATGGGCGAGCAAAGGACATATCCACCTTTTTAGGAGGATTTTAAGGCTCAAAGGACAAACCGACAACAGTTTTGAGACCCCAAATAGGTTGACCATCACTCAAGGAGAGTTATACATGCAAAATTAGTAGTTTGTAGTTGTGAAACTTTCCTTTCCTTCATGCAAACGCTAGGGTCAGTTACCTCCATATGAAATATTCATGTACTTCATGTCCTGAATCAAGTTGTGAACATATTGACCTCTTTGTTGAAGAAAATTGTGAGTTAGTGCAACAGTTTAAAATCTCATCCATTAATGGTGCATCACCTCCTAGAATTAGCTTTTACCATTTACCGGTTATCTTTCTATCCCTTTTCCAATCAAACTATCTAAAGGGAAACCAACCCATAATCTTGAGGTTCATTACCAACAACCTGAGTTTGATCCCATGTTGTACAGGATTGCTAATTTTCACACTTAGCTAAGGGGTGCAATCCTTCGTGATGTAACAGTGATAGATTTTTTGAAGAACCTAGTGGGAGAGGTAGAGAATGGAAGTGTGGAATGGAAATTTGCATTGGTGAACCCTTCTACACAATAAAATGATGTTAGAGGCATAAGCAATGGAGAAAATGTAAGGGTTGTTGGGACAGATGCGGATGTGTAGGTTTGTTAGGGGTTGGGTTTAGGTGTGATATGTAGGTGTTAAGTAGGTATGGTATGTAAGGTCTTAGTAGGGTTACCTATCTATAACAGTACAAATTGCATATATGATGGGTTTTTGAAGCCATTTTGTGAAAGGCTTCCAATTTGTGTAGGGGTTTGAAAATGTAATGATTAGAATATCCATGTAAATATCTCTATGAAATTAATAGAAAAGGGTGTGGCCCTTCACAACCACTTTTATTGAGAAATTGTTTTTGAGAAGTACAAAGCATGGTTGGTTGCCAAAAGTAATTCTCAAGTTAAGGGAATATATTTTAGTGAGATTTTATCCCCTATTGTTCCATATCAACATCTATTCGAATGATATTATCTTGTGTTATTTCTTTTGATCTTGAGGGTGAGAAAATATATACATGTGAAGACAATTTTATTGCATAATGATCTAAAAGAGGAAATTGGCATGTCACAACTAGAGAGCTACATTGAAAAGGGTAAAGGAAAATTGATAAATTTAGATTGAATAAATCCCTCTATGATTTTAAACTATCATTAAAAGTGGTATAGAACTTTTGATTCATATGTTTTTGGGTTGGGGTTTATCATCTAAGTCAAATTATTGCTTTTATTATAACAAAATTGTGTTCATTTTATCATTGTCACTTGCTTGTTAATGATATGTTGTTATTTGGTTATGGCAAGACAATAATTAGGGACTTGAAATCTCATATTTTATTATAGTTTGAAATTAATAACTTAGGGGCTACTAAGTACATCCTTGGAATGGAAATTGGATGGGATAGGGCTAGCAAAAAACTTTTTATTGGTCAAAGGAAGTATGTTGGTTTTATTTTGTAGCATTTCAATATGACCAAAATAAACCAATTAATACTCTTATTTCTATGGAAGCTAATATTTTATTTGAGAAGTATCCTATGAAACCTTCAAAGATGGAGAGGATGAGTTCAATCCCATATTCTAGTGTAGTTGGGAGCCCTAAGTGTGCTATAGTATTCACCAAAAGGAATTTCCCAAGTAATGGGAGTCTTGAGCCATTATGTAGCTAATCTTGGATAGGAACATTGGATTAGAGTGAAGAGATTCTTTAGGTATTTGTGGGGTAGTTACCATTATTCTAGTTGTTATCACATGGTGTTGTTTTAAAGGACCAACACTTAGTGTGTATATAAGATTATGTAGATTAAGATTGGGTAGGGTATGTCAATAATATGTCTACCAATAGCTATGTGTTTAACTTATTTTGTGGTGCAACGAGTTTGATGAGTAAGAGAAGGGTTGTGGTCACTTTATTCACAACAAATGGAGAGCACATTGTAGCTACTAATGCTTAGAAGGAATCCATTTTTCTTTGAAGATTGTATTCAAATGTTGGGCTATATCAAAGAGTAGTTAGAGTTTATTGTTATAGTCAAAGTGCCATCAACTTTGTTAACAACCTAACCTTTCACACACAGGTAAAGTACATTGATGTATATTATCATCTTTTCATAACATGGTGGAAGATGGTAGGGTATTGCTATATAAAGTTTATAAATTGAAGAATATTGACAAATCTAGTTAGCACAAATAATTGTAGGTGGTGTAATAAGTTTATGGGCCTCTTGGCCCCTAGCAAACAATTGATAATGTTGGTATTCCCTTTGCTTTTGCAAGGCATGCTAGAAGTGGGATAATGTTAGGAAAGGTGTCTCAACCAAGTTGCATCTTAATGTTGAGAATGCTAAAATGTAATTTATGGGATATAGATATCATTTTTTTCTCTAAAAATTATAAAAATGGGCTTTAATGAGCTAAAGTATGTTATAATAAAAGAGAACTCTCTAAGATCTTCAACTTTAAAAAATGGGCTAAATTAGCTTCTTGGATCAAGAGTTATGGTCTTTATAAGTTTGACCCTCCACATAAAAAATGTAAGAGTATCTCTGAGGCCTAAGAGAGCTATAAGAGAGAGTTACACGTGTTGACCAAGAACATTCATCTTTTGATGACCTATCATTATGGCTATCATAAACTAGTTTTTAAGGGTTCAAATAGGACAAATTAGAGTGCTCAAGTTGAGACTATAACTATAACATGTTATGATATATTCTTATGATAAGTGTAAGAATTGTGCTATATTTAGCATGAGGATGCTTCTTAGGATTTGGGCACCACTTCTGGGTCGTGTTAACTCATGGTATTGTTATTCCTCTTTCATGGTGTTATGTGTTGGTTTCTCTATATATTGGTTGCTTGGGATTGAGTTTACATAATGTATTTTGTTGGTATTATATTATTATGCTACCAATATTACTCTAGATTTGAGCGTTGGAGTTATCTCTTGTGAAGACTCCTTATTTGGATTGTATTATTTGTTGATTAACACATTGGTTCAATATTTGGAAGATGGGTTTTTTTCTTGAAAGGGATGATAATCGAAATAGTAAGAAAAAATAACAGATACATATTATAAAATTTCTATTATGTACTATGTTAATTTATTAGTATATAATGTCCATTGAAATGTTTTCAAAATTGAAAAAGAAAAAAAAAACCTTGAATCGAAATTATTTAAATTCCTAATTTTCACCTAAGGGTTGTAGCTCAATTGGTTGAACACAATTGATGAGGGTGATAGTATGTTACTTAATTATGTCATCCACCAAGGTCCAAAACTCCTGGAGATATGTTATAAGAGATGAGGTTGGGATCATGCCTAAGATAACTTTGGCAAAATAGATACTCCTCAGTACTTAGCTCTCAACGTTATGAGATTTTCACAATCCATGAGGCTACCGCTTTGTTGTTTTTGGATTTTGATTTGTGTGAAAAAAATTAGCATCAATGTTTCAGATCACTCTATGATCCATCATCAAGATGATAGAGAGGTCAAGGAGATGAATTGGATCACACTTTGTGATCCATTAGCTTCATCTTCTTGAGCTCTATATCATCCTGCTAATGGATCACATTTCGTGATCCAAACGTTGATACTAAAAAATTTCACACAATCAAATCCACAAACAGTAAAGTAATTTGACTCTTAGCAAAGAAGTATGAACATAAGCCCGTACTCCTCTATCGAATAGGAAAACGAACTTGCCGATGAGATAAAATCTTCCATCTAAAAAATTCCTAATTTTCTAGTTATGGAATAAAGGATAGGGATGGCAATCAGATTAAAATATAAAAGTAAACAAACAATCAAGTACAGAGGCACGTACACACTGCCCATTCCATAATGGAACTTCCTGATAATTTTATAAAAGAATATCGATGGATGCACCCGAACATCGTGTACGTCCGAGTGCATTCAGCCAAAAAATAATCTCTGTTCCACAACCCACCTCTTTTTGTTTTTCCGGGCTCGAGTTCAGCTATCCATAATCCACACGCACATACGCCAATCCCCGAGAACGAACGACGGGTAGAAATGCCGAAGCCTGTCACGTGCGGAAATACCCAACACGCGTAGAACTAAGTGTATACCAAAAAGGCAGATGCGTAACACGCGTATGAAGCTATTGGATTCTGTAGCTCCAAATAGCAATCAGTGTTCTGCTTGACCTGGACTCTGGGTAAGCCATTTTCTATAAAGTTTAGCATACGAGAACCAACCGGTTGTTTCCCGGTTGGCGGACAGCCCGGGTCCCTCCCGAGAGAATGGTGGTGCGCTGCTAATTTATTATGGGCAATGCATTGATAAGAAAGCCAGAGGACCGCTTTGGCCTCTCTGCTGTCCCATCGTTACAGATCTCCCATAGATTGTATCCCTATACGAGAAAGACGGGCGGGCAGTCCATTTCCTGACAGGACAGAATGCATACGGCTTTTTTGGAAAGTAGAAGAGATTCCCGAGGCAAAAACGCATTTTAAAAATGCCCCATTCTTCCACAACAAACAATTGTCACATGCCCACTAGCCATGGAATTTGGAAAGCCCGGCCAAAAGTGGGCTCTGGGCCTGGGCAACTTGCAGAGGATTCCATGACAAACTCCAATGAAAAAAATAATTGAGCTTGTACAGCTTAGTTACAATATTGTACTTTACTTAAGCTTAAACCGAATGCAAGAATGGGTATTTTGGTATTCTGGGTAGGTACCTACCTACCTTCCCTGTCGGTGACATCATAAAGCGTTCGTTATTCTCCCAGATCTTGACCTTAATGCCCACCAAAGTTCCATTTCCAAACATCCAGAAAAGGGGAAGAATAGATAATGATAGTAAATTAGGTGTGAATTCGGGCCTCCCGACGACCGATCTGGAAATTTTTGAGAGGCGCAATGTCAGGCGATGAATAGTGTATAATATGTCTGCAACTTCCGAGCCTACCGACATATATTAGGCCAGTTTATCAGGACTCTTATGTTAAGCTTGCTTTTATCGGACTTGCAGTGTCAACCGCCGGACACTGGGTTGTCGTTATTCGCGTACGGGTGTGACCTGGCGCTATACGACAAGAGTTTAGTACTTCGAGACGAGGCAGAGGCATAGGCCCAAGGAAGTGGGAGTATGATGCCTGAATTTGACGGTCGACCCCCTTTGTTGAGTTAACCTACTCCTAGTTATTCATCTACATGTTTTTGGATTTTGATTGTGTGAGTTATTTTTATGGATTTTGAGATAAAAAAATTGATCCATCATCACAACATAGAAAGTAAGAGAAGAGAAATGGTGGGTAATGATTTTTATTTGTTTTTATGAATGTTTATTATTTAACTTTATTGATAACTGGACAGCACAATATTCCCTCTCAAATCCCAACTTGACAAAAAGTAAGTCCAAGGCAAGGTTGGTTGAGTGTTGGGCTAGGTCACACAGATACCTTGGCGCACCAAAATAGTACAATATTCACAAAAAATAAGGGAGAGTGGTAGAGAGGCACACCCACAAAGTTTAAGTGGACTATGTCCAAAACAAAATTGAAAGAATACTAAAAGGGTCAAGTCCAACAAATTTTAAATAGTTAAAGCAAAATCAAATGGAGGAGGATATTTGTCGTTTGGATTACACTAAATGTTTTCAAGGATAGCATCATCAAACGCCTCCCAATTAGTGAGAGTGTCTTCTTCTTCTTTAAGAAGGTTGTCTAGAAGTTGTTGTGAATGGGTCGAAGAGATGGTCGATCTTCAGTTAGGCTAACCAGGAGCAACTCCTTGCCCATGAGAAGAGGTAGAGGGTGTCTAGGAGGGTTGATACCACCCACCACAAGCAATCGTATTCCTAGAAAATTGAGGTTGAAAGCCATATCACAAGAATGGGATCCACTATCATGCCTCATCAGTTGGTTTTGCCCACCTCAATGCCCTTGCTGAGGAGAGAGGGGATTAGGAAAAACTCTAGAAACGAATACAAGGGACATTCTCATAATGATTCAATAACGCTTGAAGATGAGAAACTTTACAAGTTTGCAATTGAATTTGCATAAGCACATTAGATCAAATCATGCCTTTAGTATACGAAGAATAATGGGCATCAATAGAGCAACAAGAAAAAAGAGCACTATTTCTATCTTTCCAAATGCTAAAGAGAATTTTCATCCTAAAAGCATGTCAAGTCTAGGCAAATTTGTGTGAGAGATAAGGAAAATCTCCAAGTAAAACCATATGCTAGAAAAAAAAAAAAAAGGCCTAGGCTTGAATGTCTTGAAAAAGTTGTGGATTTAATTATGTTGGATTTATCAATGTTTTTTTTTTAAAGAAAATTATCCAAGAGGTGTATTTTCTCTAGGAGATGAGTTTTTAATAAGATTATTTATATAGTGAGATTTTTTATAATCTTGGTTGATTATGAGTAGTTGTGAGTGTTTTCCTATTTTTATATTTTTGACATTGTGATGGATCATGAAAGAGAAAGGCATTGAAATAAATTGGTTATGCAAATATCTTTATCTACATCAAACATAGACCTACAAATTAATGGTTTGGGTCTTATTTTTCTTAACTTTGTTGTATTTTACATTTTAATTTAAATAGAGACATTAAAGATGTGTATAATAAATTTTGAGAATTATAAATTTTATATAGATTAATTTTGATAAATTGTAAAAATTTGTTGTATTTGCAATATTTTTTTGTATATGATCATTGGCATACAATATAACTTCTTGGGACATAATGAAATAATACAATACAAATTTGATAGTGTTGATTACTATTATTGAATGAGAATATAAAGTACACCTTATAAAATATGGATATACTTTCTAAATTTATAATTTTATTATTATTATGTGCAACACAAAATATTTTAATGTTATACTCTAAACTAAGGAAGCACCCATATTTCTCAATTGTGCATTAGGCTTTGTAATGAAAGTTGGTAACTTAGTATTTAATGTGCTTCATGTACCTGGTAATTGTTGTACAAGAAGTGTGTTTTACAATCACAGGTAGATTTAAATGGTAATTTGGTAAATATAATTGTAATGGAAAATCACCTTTCTCTAAGCTTGATCTAGGCCAATGTAATAAGATGCATACACTCAAAATAAATCAACCTAGATTAATTAAATGATAATTGTGGGAGTGGGTGATTCAAAACTAAATGTTAAGCTAGAAAAATAAATGAGATAGATAATGATCTACTTAGCTCTAAGAATTATGAAGGCAAATAACTCTAATGTAGATGTTGTCGAAATATACTACTCTAGCACATTTTTTTATGGATTTTCTCTCTATCTTAGATTTTGTGCATAATTCTACCTTTTGAGTTATATCCATGGCTCTAGATTATTTCTATAGGTGATAATATGATCTTACTAATTGGAGACTTGTGCTCTCTAGTTCCCATTATCATCTAATTTTTTAATTGTCAAGGACCACTGGTATTTAAAAATACCTTAAAGAGACTACCAGGTCACTAGGGTAAAAGTTTATAACTATAACACAATTTTATACTTGGGAAATGACCAACACAAACATAACTTTTCAATTAAATGGGTCACCTAAAAATGACATTCATTTTTTGAATTTTAAAATGATATGTAGAACTTTAATGTTGTTTATTTATAATAATTTTTATTTTTTTTAAGTTAGTTGGATATAGGTTTTAATAAATTTAAGAGAATTATTTAAATTGTTAAAAGAATAGAAAAGGGTGATGTTAAAGGGATGCTGAAAAAAAGTAGATTTTATTTTTCCAATTAGATAATTTGAAAATCTAGTGCATGGAGAGAAAAAAGTTGATGAACATTTTTTATAATAGTTTTTTTCCAATCAAATTTACTCAAAATGTCATAGTTTTTATGGGATGTCAACTTTTATCTAATTTTTTTATAAATAAAAAAATTATACCATCTTAGAGAGGATTCTCTCCTCTATGTAACATATATTTTTCAATGTATATATATATAAGTAGCAATCACACCTTGGTATGCAATGGGTGCCAAAAAGTGTGGAAGGTCAATAGGTAGGCCATTTAGAAAATGATGTTATTCGTGCAACAAAGGTCTCAATGGAGAAGTGATAGCTTCAAATCAAGTATACATCCACTTACAAGGGTCCAGACATGACTAAAACAAAACCTCTAAATCGGGAAAATAATCAAGGTTCGTCACCAAGAGAGTCATGTTAAGTTTGCAATAGAGAGAGAGGGAGAGATAGAGAGGGGAAGAGCACAAGAGAGAGGGGGGTAAGGAGATAGAGATAGAGAGGAAGATAGAGATAGAGATGGATATGGATATGGATATGGAGAAGGAGAAGGAGAGGGGTATGAAGAGAAGGAGAATGAGAGATAAAGAGAGAGGAGAGAGGGATAGATAGAGATGGGAGAGATACACATATAGATATAGAGAGAGAGGGAAAGATAGAAATATAAATATAGAGATAGGAAGTGATGTATAGAGAGAAGTAGAGAGAGGGAGAGATATAGGGGAAAAGAGAGGTGGAAGAAGAAATGTGGAGAGATAGAAATAGAGAGGGAAAGAGATATAGATATAGAGGTCTATGAAGAGTAAAAGTGGGAGAGAGATGTATGCATAGAGAGAAGGATACGTGTATAGAGATAGAGGAAGAGAGAGGAAGATAGAGGTAGAGATGAAGATAGAGCGAGAGAGGAAGAATGAGACAAATAAATAGAGAGATAGGGAGACGGAGAGAGAGAGTTAAGGAGATATAAAGAGAGGGGGAGAGGGAGAGAGATAGAGAGATAAAAAAAATAGAGAGAAGTAGAGGTAGATAAATAGAGATAAAGAGAGGGAGAGAGAAATAGGGTAAAATAAAGAGAGGGAGAGATAGAGATATATGGGAAGAGAAAGAGATAGATAGATATATGGGAAGAGAAAGGGAGAGAGATAGAGATAAAGAGATGGATAGGGGATAATGAGGGATTGAGGGAGGGAGAGATGGGGAGAGAAATATAGAGAGGAGAGAGAATTAGAGATATATAGAAAGAGGGAGTGATAGGGAGAGAGGAAGAGACATGGATAGAAAGAGGGAGAGATGGGAAGATTGTTGGGAATATGATGCCATTTAATTGCAATCCTAAACATATTTCATGTATCTCCTAAGTCCTTGGAAAGAGTTCACCAACACTAGGATTAGAAAGAGATTAAATTCGAATGAAATGAACATGTACATTGACATTTGTAATTATTCCTAAATAATAGCAACATGTGGGGATGTCCAAGATGAGTTCCTAAATAATAGGAGCACATGGGGCACCCACATGGAAGGTGGAACCCACCTTGCTTCAGTTAATTGTTTGGAGGATTGATAACACTCCAGTAATGCATGTCTTGTTCCTACAAAATAGGGATTGATATTTACAAGAGTGGAGTGGCACTATCAGTTCAGTATCAGTTCAATATCAGTTCAATATCAGTTCAATTTAGTTCAGTTCAGTTATGGTTCAATTATCTTCAGTTGCATGTAGTTATTTTGAGTTGCATCCTAGTTGACTTGAGTTGCATGCTAGTTGACTTGAGTTACATGTAGTTATTTTGATTTGCGTGCTAGTTGACTTGAGTTGCATGTGTTAGTTGACTTGAGTTGCATGACTAATAACTTCAATTGCATGACAGATAATAGGTTGATACTTTCAGTTAAGTGGGGATGATCAATCATGCATGTTGTTTGCATGAATTGATGGAGAGATATGTTTTAGTTAACTAAGATTGACTTGGGTCCACCTTGGGCACCCAAGTTGGCATCTTTGAGTTAACACCTTTTGCATGAGAAGATATTTACAAGGCTCAATTAAGTGGGCCCACTCTTGGGTGCCAACGTTGAGGTGGAGTTTACAAGATATCTTTGTGACCAAAGTTCAGTTAAGTGTTCAGTTTGGGGCACCTAAATTGAGGAGACTTTTGTTTTTACTTCATGTTATAGTGTGGAACTCTACTTGCACAATCTAGACATGGTTTTTTGTGAGGAGCTTTATGCTCTTGTATTTGATAACTCTTATGAGTTTACATACACATTAATTGTCTATTTATTGCAACAATTGCATCAGAGTTTGAAGCAGGTTAGCAAGTTGAGCTTGTGCATATGTGAGGGTTTGAAGCATGGCATGGGATGTGTGGATTCATGCTTGGTCACATGGAATGCATGGATAACTTGTGCTGCAAAAAGTGTGAGAGTTTTGTGCAGGTTGTAAAGAAGGATTGTTGAAGGAAAGAAATCATATCAATCAAGGATTGATACAGTATTATTGTAATCTTGTTCTAAGGTTAAATAATACAAGTACTATTGATTTTGGTGGAGTTTTTTTCCCGAAAGGGTTTCTCCACGTATATTTTGTGTCACTTCTATCTTCTTGTCTCATTCTTCTACAATCTTCTGTCTCTTTCTACAATTGATAAAATTGATCTAAACAAAATAATCATATACAAAGAACTGATCTAAATAGATTACTCATTCACAAAGAATTGTGACAAAGAACACTTAATTAAATCTACGGTCACATAGGTTTACAAGTTTTAAGCTACAATTTCACCTTCATTTTCAACATTTGGTATCAAAGCTAATGGTTGGTTAGGGTTTGGGATGCCTTTCTCTCAAAATTTTGAAGGTTTTTGGCTGTAGTGGGAGATTTTACTATTGTGTTATTGTGTTATCATGTTGTCATTAAGAGCTTGGATTCACAGGTTTGGTGTGAGCTTATGACAGTGATGTGGTGTTGGTTGTGTGCATCATGATGCCATGGGATTGCTTGGTATCATAGTTCAGTGGGAGCAATTGGAAATGATGTGGATCCATTGTTGTTTATGATGGTTTGGCGGTTGTAGGTAACTTCTTGGCTTGGAGATTTTGGTTCTACTTGTTATGTTACTAGCATTGCAGTTGTGTGTGTAGACCTGGATGATCTTCATGGAGAGGATGGTAGTCACAATGCCATGTGTGACTCGGTATCACAGTTCAGTGGGAGTTGTTGGTAGTGATGTGGATTCACCATTTGATGGTGAATGATCTTCTACAATGATTGTTGGTGTCATGGATGGACTCTTGGTTTCTACTTCTATGCAGTGAGGGTTCATTGGAATTTTTTCTCATTGTTAGAGGATGGTTATATTCACGTGGTTTGGATATGTTGACATCTTTGGTTGCCATGCAAGACTTCTTTAGTCTATGGTTGATGTGTCATTCTTTGTTTTTGATATGCTAGTTATATTCATATTGATTAGATCATGGATGTCATGTTTATGTTCCTGATTTATGATTGGATCTTTGAAATTGATTGTAGTAGTTCTTTTTGTATTGGGTACATTGATCATTTGATTGATTACTTCATGATGGTGCTATGTTGCATTTGGATTTTGGCATGGATTGGTTGGTTACAGGTACTCATGGATACTTGGAGACATAAGTGAGTCTTGAATTCTCTTATGCTTAGAAACATGTGTTGAGATGGTTACTCTTGTCTCTTGGTGCAGGAAGTCCATTGGTCTTGAGTCCTATACTTGATTTATAATAATGATTCCCTTTTAGAATAATTGCAATGTATAATGTCAAGTGGGAGAATGTTGGGAATAGGATGTCATTTAATTGCAATCCTAAACATATTTCATGTATCTCCCAAGTCCTTGGAAAGTGTTCACCAACACTAGGATTAGAAAGAGTTTAAATTCAAATGAAATGAACATGTAAATTGACATTTTTAATTATTCCTAAATAATAGGAACATGTGGGGACACCCAAGATGAGTTCCTAAATAATAGGAGCACATGGGGCACCCACATGGAAGGTGGAGCCCACCTTGCTTCAGTTAACTGTTTGGAGGATAGATAACACTTCAGTAATGCATGTCTTGTTCCTACAAAATAGGGATTGATATTTACAAGAGTGGAGTGGCATTATTAGTTTAGTATCAGTTCGGTTCAGTTCAGTTTAGTATCAATTCAATTCAGTTTAGTTTAGTTCAGTTTGGTTAAATTCAGTTATGGTTCAGTTATCTTCAGTTGCATGTAGTTATTTTGAGTTGCATGCTAGTTGACTTGAGTTGCATGTTAGTTGACTTGAGTTGCATGACTAATAACTTTAGTTGCATGATAGATAACAAGTTGATACTTTCAATTAAGTGGGGATGATCAATCATGCATGTTGTTTGCATGAATTGATGGAGAGACATGTTTTAGTTAACTAAGATTGACTTGGGTCCACTTTGGGTGCCCAAGTTGTCATCTTTGAGTTAACACATTTTTCATGAGAAGATATTTACAAGGCTCAATTAAGTGGGCCCATTCTTGGGTGCCAACTTTGAGGTGGAGTTTACAAGATATCTTCATGACCAGAATTTGGTCAAGTGTTCAGTTTGGGGTGCCTAAATTTAGGAGACTTTGGTTTTGACTTCATGTTATAGTGTGGAACTCTACTTGCACAATCTAGGTGTGGTTTTTTGTGAGAAGATTTATGCTCTTTTATTTGATAACTCTTATGAGTTTACATGCTCATTAATTGTCTATGTATTGCAGCAATCACACTAGAGTTTGAAGTAGGTTAGCAAGTTGAGCTTGTGCATGTGTGAGGTTTTGAAGCATGGCATGGGATGTGTGGATTCATGCTTGGTCACATGGAATGCATGGATAGCTTTTGTTACAGAAAGTGTATGAGATTTTTGTGCAGGTTGTGAAGAACGATTGTTGAAGGCAAGGAAGCATATCAATCAAGGATCGATACAGTATTATTGTAATATTGTTCTAAGGTTAAATAATACAAGTACTATTGATTCTTGTGGAGTTTTTTTCATGAAAGGGTTTCTCCACGTATATGTTGTGTCACTTATATCTTCTTGTCTCATTCTTCTACAATCTTTTGTATCTTTCTACAATTGGTAAAATTGATCTAAACAGAATAATCATATACAAAGAATTGATCTAAGCAAATTAATCATTCACAAAGAATTGTGACAAAGAACACTTAATTATATATATAGTCACATAGGTTTACAAGTCTTCAATTTCACCTTCGTTTTCAACAAAGATAGAGATAGAGGGGGCAAGAGTAAGAGATAAAGGAGATGATAGAGACAAGTGATAGAGAGAGGGAGAGAGATAGAGAGAGGGGGAGAGATATATATAGAGATAGGGAGGAAGAAACAAGGTGTGTGTGTGTGTGTGAGTGAGAGATATAGAGATAGAGATATGGAGGGGGAAACATGGAGCTTGTGTGTATGAGTGAGAGAGGGATATGGAGATAGAGATAGAGATGGAAAGAGATATATAAATAAATAGAGGGAGAGGGAGAGGGAGAGGGAGAGGGAGAGAGAGAGAGGATAGAGAAGCAGAGAGATATAGAAAGAGGGAGTGATAGGGAGAGATGGAGAGAGAGGGAGAAATAGAGATAGAAAAAGGGAGAGATAAGGGGAAGAGAGATAGATAGATGTGGAGTTATGGATTGATGTATAGAGAGGGAGAGAGATGGAAGGAGAGAATAAGAGGGAGTGGAAGAAATAGAGATAGAAAGATGGAGAGAGAATGGGGGATGGAGAGATGTAGGGATATAAAAATAGATATATATGAAGTGATATATAGAGAGAGATAGAGGGATATAAAGAGGGAGAGAGGGAGAGAGAGGGGGAGAGAGGGGGAGATAAATAGGAATAGTAAAATAGAGTAAGGGAGAGAGAGAGAGAGAGAGAGAGAGAGAGAGAGAGAGAGAGAGAGAGAGAGAGAGAGAGAGAGAGAGAGAGAGAGAGAGAGAGAGAGAGAGAGAGAAAGAGAGAAAAAAGAGAGATAGAAGGGAAGATGAGTATAGAGAGAAATAGGGAAGAGAGAGGAAGGGAGAGATTGAAAGATAATGAGAAACATAAAGATAGAGAGGGAGACAAAGATATAAAGATGTCTCTTTTTGTTCTCCTCTCTCTCTCTCTCTATATATATATATATTGCTACGCCCTTAATATTAGAGTACATCAGGTTATGAATAGTCAGCTTATGGCTATCTTAACTCCTAATTAAATCATATTATCAATAAATTGTATTATTATTTATTTGTTTAGGTCAGCTTAGGGCTTATATAAGGTTATCTAAGTCAGCTTGGGTGATATCCTAGGCATAAATAGCTATATATAGGAAGTTGTGAGTCTTATTTCATCATCATATTGTGAATTGTGTTCCCATTGGAGATATATGGAGTTTTCCCCCCTCAAAGTGGCTTGTTATTCTCAATTATTATCAAATATTTGCAGCATACTTCATATCGTATTCTTCTATTGTGCAAGTTATTTCATTACAAGTGGTATCAAAGCATGATCTTAGCACTGTTACGACAAGGCATTTTTTAATTTTGGTGGTCATTTTATGAAACCCATATCTCCCAAATTTTGGTGAATTTTTGTCTAATTCTAAAGGGTTTTTGAAGGACATTTTTAAGAAGCTATAGTCTAGATTTCAAAAGAATTAGAGTAGAATTGAGTGATTTATTGCATAATTAGTCTTTTTTCTCAATTTATTTGGAAAACACATATCTACCACATATTGATGAATTAGTTCCTAATTTTTATGGGTTTTTTGAGATATACCAAAGGAGGCTACAATCCAATTTTTAGATAAATTGACGTAAAAATAATTGATTTATTAGGAAATTAGGGTTCTCAAAAAATTCACTCTCAAGGTTGAAAATCACCTAATTTTTGGGATATTTTTCTATTGGAGGGAAAGTCATGAACTAGGCCCTGGTAAGTCATAGTGAACTTTTCAAATTATTTTGAATTTATTCGTGTGATTTATTGTAAAATTATTTTCTACCATCATGATGGGGCTTGCAACAAGAGGCAAAAAGAATGCTACCACACCGAGGAAATATTTAGAGAACGAGGGAGTAGAAAATGAGGATTTTGACCCAAAGGA
The DNA here is from genome assembly GCA_007115665.2 of Sequoiadendron giganteum. NCBI lineage: Eukaryota > Viridiplantae > Streptophyta > Pinopsida > Cupressales > Cupressaceae > Sequoiadendron > Sequoiadendron giganteum. The sequence goes on from CM021107.1 coordinate 275,451,096, forward strand.
TGAAATAAATAAATTCAAGGGTGATATTTCATCATTAGAGAAGAAGATTATGGAAGAAATGGGTGAATCAAAATCATTTATTCAAGGTATGTGGTGTAAGGGTGAAGATTCACCTAATAAGGTGGAAGATAATACTTTTTTTGGACATGAATTCCTTGGACTTGACTTGGGTTTCAAGAAGGATCCTTCCTTTAATAATCATATGCCTAGGCAATTCATCCTTAAGTTGGATATGAGAAAGTTTGATGGCAAGGATCCAACCAATCAGCTATGCCAAATGGAGTATTTCTTTGATATTCATCATGTTCCTAGTCAACAAAAGGTGACTATGGCATCATTATACCTAGAACTAGATCAATTTATTTGGTATCATTGGTTTTGTGATGAGAAGAGAAAAAAGGGTTGTGTGGTCACATGGTCAATTTTTCAAGAAATTGCTACCCATTATGGAGATAACTTTATGGATAGCTACTTTTTCCAACTCACTAAATTAAAGAAAATAAGCATGTCAAGGATTATATTGAACAATTTCAAACCCTTTCTCTAAGATTCAAGAATGTGGAGGAAGCAAATGTGAAGGAACTATTTCTAGGATGTTTAAAGGATCATATAAAATATGAAGTACGATTATCCCAACCACAATCCTTATCGCAAGAAATAGTAATGGTAAGACAAGTGGAGGAGAAGTATTTGGCTAGTAGTAGACAAGGGAATATAAATTTTAGTGAAAGGAAATCTCTTACAAATTCACTACCACAACCTACTAGGTTGACTCCACAACAAATTGAGGAGAAGAGATCAAAAGGGTTATGTTTCAATTGTGACAAAAAATATAGTCGAGGGCATAGATGTAGTGAAAATAAATCATTTTATATTGAAGGACCGAGTGAGGAAGAAGAGGAGGAACCAATATTAGAGGGTGATAGGGATTTAGATGACAAATCACATGATTCCCAACCAATCATTTATCTCACTCACTCTCTGGTTTTAGTGCCTCACAAACTCTCAAGGTAGATAGATTTTTAAAGAAGCATAGAGTAATTGTGTTGATCGACTAGGGTAGTACTCATAATTTCATCAACAAAAATTTGGCTACTCGTCTAAATTATTTTCTATATCCAGCTCCAAAAAATTTGGGCTTGATTGCAAATGGTTGTATTGTTAGTTGTTATGGAAAGTGTCATATCATTAAATTATCCATGGGATATTATCACCTTGATAGCCCAATATATGCTATCTCCATGGATGAAACATATATTATTTTGGGAGTACAATGGCTTACTAATTTGGGAACAGTTGAGGAACTTTCAAGAATTATTCATGAGATTCCAATTAAAATGAAAGACAATAGAGCTAAGAGGGTTGAAGGAAAACTCCCCACAAATAGTTAGCTCTCATAAAATGTAGAAGTTGCTTAAAAAAGGAGTTGATGGATTTGTGGCCTAGTTATGTTCATTAGAAGTCTCTCAATATAATGCTCCTACCCATCTATATTTACAAGTAATAATTGAGCATCACTCAGTGGTTTTGGAGATATTGCTAAAGGAATTCCTCCTAAGAGGGATCATGATCATGCCATACAACTAGTTCCAGGGAGGCAACCCCCAACATCAGGCCTTACTGGTACCCACATATACTTAAAAGTGGGATAGAAAATATTGTTGATGAGATTTTAGAGGTAGGAATTATCAAACATAGCCAAAGTGCTTGATCGTCGCCTATGGCAATGGTGCAGAAGAAGGATGAAATTTGGTGTATGTGTCTAGACTATAGAGTGATCAACATCTACACCATAAAATATAAGTTTCCTATTCCAATATTTGATGATTTTCTAGATGAATTGAATGGAGCTATGCATTTTATAAAGTTAGATATTAGATCTGGTTATCACCAAATTCAAATTAAGGAAGGAGATATTTATAAGACACCATTTAGGACTCATGGGGGTCATTATGAGTTTTTGGTGATGCCATTTGGTCTTACTAACGATCCATCTACATTTCAAAGTTTGATGAATTTCATATTTAAAAAGTTCTTGAGGAATTTTGTATTAGTGTTTTTTGATGATATATTGATTTACAACAAGACATGGGAAGAACACTTGCAACATGTAGATCAAGTATTATAAGTTCTTGAAGAGAATCAACTCTATGCTAAGCCATCCATGTGTGATTTTGGTCTTAATTAGGTAGAGTACTTGGGACATGTTAGTTTCACATGAAGGCATAAAGGTGGATCCTAACAAAATAAAGGATATCATGGAATGACCTATTCCTAAAACTATTAAGAAATTGAGGGGATTCTTGGGATTGAATGGATGCTATAGAATATTGTGAGGAATTATGGTCGTATAACAACACCCCTCATAAATTTATTGAAGAAGGACACTTTTCATTGGAATGAATCTGCTAATTCAACATTTGAAATGTTAAAGTAGGCTATGTGCACAACTCCAGTGCTTGCCACTCCCGATTTCACAAAGGATTTTATTGTGGAATGTGATGCTTCAAGAAATAGTATAGGCACAGTTCTCATGTAGGAGGGTTGGCCTATTGACATTGAAATTTATCAATTAAAGGGTAAGAATAAACTCAAACCTATTTATGAGAAGGAAATGCTAGCTATTCTTCATGCAGTAAAACAATGGAGGCCTTATCTAATGGGTAGACACTTCAAGGTTAAGAAAAATCATGATAGCCTAAAATATTTTTTGGAACAAATATTATCTTCTTGAGAATAAAAAAAATGGGTTACTAAGATGTTGGGATATGATTTTGAGATTGTATATAAGAAAGGGAAGGAAAATTTTGTGATAGATGCACTTGTAGAAGAGGGGGACCAACCACACCAAGGCTCCAGGTCATGGGGAGTCAAGAGCAGAGGACTACCCTAATCTACCTCAAGTTGGATAGGAGTTCTTAAGTCAAGAATAAAGAATGAAGAGCAGTCTCAAGTGCTTCTGTCACTCTACTAATCTGAGAGCTTGAATGAAGCTAAATGAGCTAATTTATGGAACCCAAATCATACCCAAGAATCTCTTTGCTCGAGGAAAGAAGCGTAGGTCAAGGATGCCAAGTGATGCACTGGCGTCTCTTCGGGGCTCTGGCGTCCATACAGTCAAAAAGTACAAGAGTATAGTGGAAATTCCAAGAATCTACTAACGGTTTAGCGAATAGAGTTTAAACTACTAAACAAAATGATAAATAATAGAATGAACAAGAAAAATAGAAAGATTATAATGGAGATGACGAATGAAGAGGTGACAAAGATTAACTCATGAAGATTCCAGTTTTTCAGCAAGCTCCACACAAACGTGTACCTACACACAACCAAGAGAGGAAAAATGTTGGGGTTGTATAGGGGTTTTCCTCAGTCAAACCCCTGCTTCGGTGTTTCAACCTCCATGGACAACTAGATAGAGAGATAGATAGAAAATATGATAAAGAAAGTAACATAAAGGATATCGAATGATAACAATAACACTATGCTACATAAATCAAATGACAATTCTATGTAAATGGAGAAATGAAATAATATCACCTTCTCAATCAAGGTTCCCTCAAGCATGTAGAGGAGGATGCAAACTTGGTAAGGTCTACGTTGCTGCAACAATGAAGAAGCAGTCCCGCAAGACACCAAGTCACAACTCCAATGGTGGAAAAAGTGTAGCAAGATGTCTAGAATATGGATTGAATTGCTTAAGAAATGCTAAAGAGAACAAGCTAGTGTGTAGAGGATAGAATGGAATTAAAAGATATGCATTTGAAGAATTTTTAGGAGGGAAAGAGTCATTCTTGGGTTGGTTGGAAGGCGTAGAGGTATTACACTTTGTCACTAATGGAGAACATAACGTATGCGGATTCCAGAGGTAAGAATTTGTGAGGGATGGGAGTGCACCATGTAGACTTCCATGCACCATGTGAACATCCTCGACATAAATTTCCTAACTGACACAAGAGACAAGTGCCAAGTGCATGCATTACAGATAGGTGATGTTGAATTTCTTAGTCAGGTTTGATTTTCTAAGGTGGAGGGATGTAAAAGTGGAATTTGCAAGAGGGGTTCAAATTCACTCCTATACATTTTTGCTCCACTTTAGCGAGCATGAATGCCAATGAATCTTCGATAAAATAGACCGGAAAGTTTAGAAATACAGTATACCCGAATCGTCAAGGAAGCAGACCACAATCTAGCAAACCCAAAAATGCAGGGTAGGCAAAATGCTCCAGAAGAACTCTCCTAAGGAGGATTGAACAAAGGACTATGTAGATCCTTGAAGCTACAAAGTTGATCAAAGTGCATCAAAGGCCCATAGACCAATGATGGACAAATCTCACAGGATGTAAGCGCTTCATAGGCCCTCAGACCTGCAAAGAAGGTTCTCCCTAGGTACTCTCTCTTCAAGGAAGACCAATGTGAGGGGACTCAGCAAAGTCAGACTAGAAAGTAGCTTCATAGGAACACCTGCAAAGCAACATGTTAATCCACGGATAAAACATGTTAGAAAACAAAAAGCAGCCATGCAGGCAGACAAGAAGACAGTCAAAAATTGAAGGAAGAGATTTCAAAGGGGTCCCTAAAGAACCCTTCAAGAGAAAAGGGGTCCACTCAAGGGATGCTCTATTTGAAAGAGATAAGAGTAGTTTTTGCAAATCAATTCAGCATAAAGGAATCCTTTTGAAAGATGTTCACTTCATCAAGGAATTTGAAAGGAAGAAGGTCCCCTTGCAAGGGGATGGTCAAAAATTCACCCGCAAGGGAAGGTGCTCCCTCCTTGGAGAATAATTTTTCAAATTCTTTCTTTACGAACCCATGATGAAGGAAAAATATTCCGCTAGGGATCCTTCTTGATGAATGCGATTTTTGAAAAATATTTTGAAGGGATTTTTGAGAAAAGATTTGTTGGCCACCAAATGCATTTTCTAAAAATTAGAGTGACATGATATCCCCCCTTTAGGATCGTACATGTTGAATACAGAGGCATGTGACATCCTAAGGAGAGAAAATAAAGAATGAAAAAGTGATGTTGTGGCTCAAGAAACATAGCGATATGTAATTGTGGTAATGTATTTGCACACACAAGGGATAACACATAAGCACCACAACATCACAGAGCAAGCAAGAAATACTAGAGAACAAAAATATAAGACAAAACAAAAATATTATCAACAAGGGGCACACGGGCGATCTGATATTGTGAAGGGGAAAAACATACTGATCTAAAATGCAAGAATACAAAGAAACCTAACACCTCAAATGATTAGCCTAGTTTTATTCAAAACAAAGCAAGATAAAAATTGAACAATACAATTATACCTTGTCTCAAATTTGATCCTTTGGTTAGCCCTTGATGTTGCTTTTGATGGAAAAATGATGCAAAGTGCTTAAAATGCAAGATGAAGATGTAAATGGTTAAGATGGATATTGGATGAAATGATGTGATAATAACTTATGGAGGCTCAAATGGCTCAAGATCATAAGTTAGATAAGAATGCATAAGGATCCTTTAATGAAGGAAGAAGGGGGGTATTTATAGGAAAAGTTGAATTCTCTAGAGAATTCAATGGTCAGGGTTGAGCCACCATGGCTAAGATGGAGGGCTTATGGTGTTGAGGACTCACAAGCCCTCAAATTTGGACATGTGGTGGGTAAGTTGTCCAAAAGACAAGGTGAGATGGGCAAGGGTACAAATGATATGGAAGAGGCCATGTGGTCCTAAGGTACTTGCAAGTACCTTGGGATGGGAGAGGATTTCCTTAAAAATTTATTCCTTGGCCCCATATGGGGCTCAAAGTGACAAGTGATGACTTTTAGAAAGTCATCATTTGTCAACATGGGGAATAGGAAAGACCTTGGAGAAATAAAAGTGTATTTTTAATTCACTTTTAGGGAGAGACTAAAAGGTAAATCAAGATTCCTCTAAAAGAGGTCCTTGTCCTTTGCGTACGATGTGACACATGAGATGTCATGGGGAATACAAATGCATGGGGGAATAAGTGTGAATTTTTAATTCACATGGGGAAAAGGTCAACCAAAAAAGGTAAGTACCAAGAAGGTTGACTTAAGGACATGTTAAAAGGGGTAAGTGATTAGGATTAGGATTGTGCAAATAGATGATTAGATTAATTAATGATGATTAGAGGAAAGTGGCAAGTTATGGAAGATGTGACATTAATTCTCATTAAGGATATGCACATCTTAATGAAGGATTAATTAAATTAATCCAGTTTAGTGAAGGATTATGGAGAATGTGACAAAGAGAGAGAAATAATGAATTAAAAATGATAAGAATAATTGACTAAATTAAACAAATTGATTGATTTATTTAATTTAGAGATGAAGTGGGTTAATGTATAAAGTATTTAACTGATTCAATTAAATACCTTAGGAACGTTAGGGAAAAAGAAATATTAATTAAATGAATAATTTAATTAACATTGATGAAGGGGATGAAGGAAAGGATAAATTTGTCCTTATGTAAAGGGTCAAATTTAGGTGTCTACAGATATTGTAGGGTCAAATTTGCTCATAAATATAGATATATAAGTATAATAGTATATAGATGAACTACCATCAACCCCCTGCTATATTAGACCATATAAAGAATGCACGAGAAGGAAAAATAAAAATAAAAAATTGGGTCAACATGGAAGGGGAGCCTAAATTGTGCCCAACACTTTGCATCGTCCCCAATTGTCGAAAATAAATACACATAACAAAGGAAGAATTGTGCGACAAATAGATTAATTTTTTAAAACACAAAAACACTACTATATCCAAGCACCTACGAGGGTGACAAGGGTCATCTAGGAACACATAATGCAAGCATGGGGGAACACATTACACACACATAATTTAATCTACAGATAAAGAAGAGGCACCCCCTAGTCCTCATCAAGCAAGAGGTTGTTGGCCTCCCAATCTAGATCATTGTACGGGGAAGGCGGACGAGCCTGCAAGGGAAGAATATCAAGGGGGAACCCTCTGACCCCCCGCAACAAGAGCCAAGAAAGGAGGCCCCTCAAGGTCTCCTCCATTCAGTTCTTGTGGGTTAAATGTCAACAACTTCACAAAGATCACCAATAATTCTAAGACCTCGTCTAGAGAATTAAACATACACTTCATAAGAGTTCCATGTGTTAACTCAACGGACAATGGAGGCGGTGCCTAAGATTCACTACTAGGCTCATCGAGTGACTCAGGAGCAATGACAAACTCTGAGGATGCTAGAAATTTCTTCGTCACTAGGACATGCCATACTAATGCAAAATCACCCTCCGAAGAAGATGAAATACTCTTTCAACCCCCATTACTAGAAAGTCCATCCTCCATCTTCCACTTCATAGGATGGTGTGAAATCTCCACAGATGAGGCATAAGGCATGGAGGAATAGGAGAAAACCGCAGTGGATACCACCAAAGTATTCGACATGTCCACAAGATTTGAGAATGGTGGGATGTTCGAGAGGGACATCAAAAGAGGCAGCTTGACCGAAGGAGAAATAAACACCTACACCCTCTTCGGGTGAGGATCGCTTATGATCGTAGCGAGAACCACAAGTAAAACTAAAGCTAATGGAACTGAAGCAGAGGGGATAGGAGAGGAGGATACAATAGAAGGTGCCAGAGTAGAGACTGTTGACTCCCCTTCCTTCCTCTGTAGGGTGGCCCGCTCAGTGTCTAGAGCCTTTCACCGACACTTGCGCTCATGTGCAAGGCGGTTCCTATGACTCCGAGAGCTAGAGGTCGAAAGCTAAAATCGGACAAAAGACTCATGTTTGACCATTGGAGTGTCCATCACGACTGTTTTTTGATGGAGGCAGAGACTCCTAGATGGGAATAGGGGGAAATTTTGAGAAGAGGTTGTTAGGGTTAGAAGGCAGATATCTAACAAGTTAAATGCAGATTTGATCAATAAAACAGAGAAATAAAACACACAGGAAATTATAGCAGAAACAAGACAACACAAAGAATTTAACGTGGTTCACCCAATTTGGGCTACATCCACAAAACCGTAGCCATCCAATGATTTTATTATCCAGTGCAAAACATCTTACAATATTGCAAATAATTACATGCTACAACTCTCCATCCCAACCGCTTCTAACTACCTTTTAGAAGCTTCCAGAAATTAGGGTTTACAAAGTAAGTTTATTTCCCTTTTCGGTGATGAAACATAAGAGTGTATAGTACTAAAGAGTGTACAGTATAGCATGATTAGTCACCACATTCCAACAATCTCCCACTTGGAGATTGATCATGCTCCATACCAACACAATATTCCACTTGGAGACTGATCCTAGACGACACCGCTGCACTTACAACTCCCACTGGAAATAAGCACCTTGGACCCTACTGCTCTGTTATACTTGAATTCAACCTTGAAGGCCAACCAAAGCTGAAGAGGATCTCATCTTCTCTCTTGTCACTTCCTTTGTAAACATATTTGCTGGATTTTCATCTATATGTATCTTTTCCAGCTTTACTTGTCCATCCTCCAAGACTGACCAAATAAAATGATATCTCAGTTGTATGTGTTTGGTTTTAGAGTGCAAGGAAAAATTCTTTGCAAGATGTATAACACTCTGTCTATCTGTAAACAAGTGATTTTCAGCCTGTGTTTTTCACAACTCGTCCATGAAAACTTGTAGCCATATCATCTCCTTTGTTGCCTCTATTGTAACCACATACTCTGCCTCTGTGGTGGATAAAGAAACCACCTTTTGCAACCGAGAAATCCAACTCATTGTTGTCCCACCAACTATAAATACATAGCCTGTTGTGCTCTGCCTGGTATCTATATCCCTTGCCGAATCTGAGTCAACATAGCCTTGTAAATCAGTATTAGAGCCCCCAAAACATAAACATTTATTATATGTTCCTCTCAAGTACCTAAGAATCCTTTTTATCGCATTCCAATGCTCAACTCCAGGATGACTCAAATACCTGCTAACAAATCCTACACCATGTGCAATATTCAGTCTCGTGCATACCATAGCATACATTAAACTATCTACAACTAAAGAATATGGTACCTTGGACATTTTTTCTTCCTCCTCTTGTGTCTTTGGACACATATCCTTAGTCAATTTGACATGACTAGGCAAAGGTGTGTTGACAAATTTTTCATTCTCCATATGAAATCTTTGTAACACCTTTTCAACATAATCAGCCGGCGATTAAAACAATTTCCTATTTTTCCTATCTCTTGTAATCTCCATACCAAGGATTTATTTGTTGCCCCCAAATCCTTCATAGAAAATGAATTTTCCAACTGTTGTTTTAACTCCTTTATGTGATCCATGTTAGACCCCGCTACAAGAATATCATCAACATATAAACATAAAATAATGTAGCTATCTTCACCTTACATCTGAAAATAAACACAATGGTCTGAATTACACATGTTGTAGCCTTTCTCAGCCATAAAACTATCAAATTTAAGATACCATTGTCGAGGTGCTTGCTTCAAGCCATATAAACGGTTCTTCAATCTACACACAAGTTTCTCCTTGCCTTTGACCTCAAATCCTTGTGGCTGCTCCATATATATTTCCTCTTCCAAATCAGCATGGAGAAATACAGTTTTAACATCAAGCTATTCTAAATGCAAATCTTTAGCAACCACAATACTTAAAATAGTACGAACATAATTCATTTTAACAACTCGAGAAAATATTTCATCAAAATCAATACGCTTTTTCTGTGCAAATCCCTTTACAACTAACCTGGCTTTAAATCGTTGCTTACCTCCACCCTCCTATTTTAGCCTGTAAACCCATTTGTTTGGTAAAGCCTTTTTACCTGTAGGCAACTTGCATAATTCCCAAGTCTGATTTTCCAGCAAGGAGTCCATTTCTTCTTCCATTCCATGCTCCCACTGAAACCTTGGTATCCACCTTCATAGCTTCATGATAACATTCTGGTTCACCAGCATCAATTAATAAAATAGAATACAAAGAGGGAGAAAATCTTTCTGGAGGTCTACTTATCCTTGAAGATCACCTAACATTCACTGGAGTTTGTGGTATTTCTTGTTGTTGTTGTTGTTGCAGAGCATGAGGAACCACTGGAACATTGTTGTTTGTAATATCATACAACACTGCATAATCCTTTTTTGTCTTCTCATGCTGCTGCAATAGATATTTGTACAACACTTTCTCATTGAATATGACATCCCTGCTTCTCACAACTTTCTTATTTTCAAAATCCCAAAGCCTATAATAAAATTTATCAATGCCATTTCCAATAAATATACATTTCTTTGATTTTACATCAAGCTTGGTTCTATTTTCAGAGTCTACATGTGTAAATGCCTCACAACCGAAGGTTTTGAGAAAAGAGTAACTCACCTTCTTAACTAACCATGATTCCTCTAAATACCACAACCCAAAGGATTAGAGGGACCTCTATTAATTAAATAAACAACACTGTTTATAGCCTCTGCCCACATATTTAAAGGTAGCCCAACATGCAATCTCATATTTCATGCACGCTCCATTATTGCTCTATTCATGCGCTCAACCACTCCATTTTCCTGTGGAGTTCTTGGAACCATTTTCTACCTACGAATACCATTAGAGGAACAATAATATTCAAAATATTTGCTGCAATACTCACCACCATTATTAGATCTGAGACATTTTAGGTTTTTACCTGTCTCATTCTCAACCAAGCTTCTCCATTTTTTATAAGTTTCAAATACATAAGATTTCTTCCTAAGGAAATAAATCCATACCTTCCTAGTTGCATCATCAATGAATGTAACATAATAATGAGAGCCACCAAGAGAAGATACCTGAGCTGGTCCCCATACATCCATATGCACAAGCTCCAATTTCTCATCTTTCTTTCGTTTCCCATCCATGAGAAAACTAACTCTCTTTTATTTTCCATACACACAAATTTCACAAAAATTCATATTAACACATTTTAGACCTAGTAAAAAATTATTTGAATGAAGTACTTTCATACCTTTTGCACTCATATACCCAAGTCTATTATGCCATAGTGTTGATTCAGAATCCACAACAACTATTTGACTTTCTGCCCGCTGAACTGCAACAACTGTTCCTGAACATTGATTTTTATCTGCAATAGCTAAAGTAGAAGGAATAGTATGAACTGTACAAAGATATAAGGTCCCTACTTTGACACCTTTTTCTACCACTAAGGCAGCTTTTATAACCTTCCGATTTTTATCACTAAATGTAACAACACAACCTTCATCATCTAGTTGCCTTGTAGAAATTAAATTTATTTTTAACTTTGGAACGTGCCTTACCTCATGTAGTAGCCTGTCGGAACTATGAAATTTTGACAATCTCATTAACCCTTCATGATTATTACTCCCCCAAAAAATTTTCATATCACAGACATCAAAATCCTCACATAGCATTTTTTACCAAAATTTGGATTAAATTTGGCCATAAAACCCTATAAATTGCATCTACCATTAAACCTTTAACATATGAAAATATCAGCATAAGTTGATACAGGTCTCATCGATGATAATGTGCATATCCTCAATATATCACCAAGACATCAGAAAGGTCACACCAATAAAGTTGTACACCAAGAGAATGTGGGTTTCTATTTCTTATCGGCAAGATAAAAGGTATCGGCATGATGATGTAAGGTCACATCGAGCTAGGTTACCTTTTAACGATTGGAGTAAAGAAAAGTCTATCGGAGAGACTATAGTCATCAGAGAGAGATTTCGAAGCACTAATCGAAGCACTATTGGTCTTGCTGATAAAGCAAAGGGATGACTCACTCAGTGAAACAAATGATGCCGGGGAAAGTTCAGAAAGTCTTACTGACCCCTCGGGTTACACCGACAAAACTGAGCATGCGGAAATAAAGAATTTCGAGAATACAATGCGCATGGTCTCGTCGAAGAAAAATCATATTGGTGAGATATGTCTCAGCAGGGAGATCTAAGAGACATTACAACGAGCATCATTTTGTCGGCAGGAAAAATGCTTGATCTCGGCGACATAAGTCGATAAAGTGAACATCCCGGTGAGACGAAGAGCTTTCGGGGTAAGTTGAAGAACCCCTGGCCCGATTCATTAAGTCTGGGTGATAGTTGCTTCGATGAAGGTCATGGCGATATAAAAGGAAAAACGAAAGAAACTATCAGGGAGACTTGTGATGTCGGGGAAACTACAAGACATCTTAGCAGATGGGTGAACGTTGAACAGGGGGATTGGTCAAAGATTTGAAATGTCTCACCGATACGATCCCTGATGTGACAGCAAGAATTTCCAAAAAAAAAAAATGCAACATTCATGTCTTAGTAAAGACATTAATGGTGCCACAAAGCATAAAAGATTTAGCATATCAGGGTGTGCACAACTGAAATCATTGTTTCACGGAATTGGCAGCAAATGAGAGTAGGGGTACCAGCAGAGCAATTAAGGCATTCATCTGGCTTGGATCTGTAGGATAATTACAGTAAGTTTCTCATCCTCTCAGAATTCATAAAATTTTGAATATGGAAGGAACTAGTTTAGGAAAAGTAAAGGGAAGAAAACCTAGGGAGGGTAGTCAATCAAAGGCAAAGAAGCAAAAAACTAAATTACAACCAGAGGGCATTGAAAGAAAATTAAACCAAGACCTCATAGACTAGTTACCTAGTTCTGGGCCTAAAGCTAGGCGATTTGCGTAGCTCAAAGTAGAAGTTGACAAATTAGACGACAAATGCAAATTCATAGGGGATGTTTGGACTCCAATTAGAGGGTATGAGTTGTTCAATTTACATTATCATAGGAGAAATAATTTTGAGCCAGTATGTAATCCATGGAGGCTCAATTTGGGAAAACTGGTGTGCCCTAATGTCTTCATTGATGTCGAACTGGTAAAATTACTGGTTGGTCATTATGATCCGAAGAATAAAGCTATATGTGATTTTTCAGGGAACCTGTTGATAAATATATCTAAGAATGCAATAGCTGCGGTTTTTAGGATGGAGGGAATATGCAGTGAGAAAATAATATGTGAAGAACCAGATAGTGAATTCAGAAGAATGGACACCATTTATAAAGGATGGAGATTACCCTTGCACAGAATAAGATGTCATGGAAAACCTACTCCAATGGAAGATAGTGAGGGACCACCATTTCATGTAGATCTCTTCAAACCCTACATGAAGTACACTTATTTTTCAGTGGGACAGGTATTGGGGATGGAAGTCCCAGAGTATATGGTGGTTGTGCCCATGGTGATTGTTGTAGATATTTAGTATCACAATTCCAGATCATTTGATTATGCTTTACATGTATTTAAGGAACTGGATGCAATTTTTGATAGTGATAAAGAATGGAGCCTCTGTCTTCCATCTCAAGAATTATTCACTGCTGATGCACTTAGTGTTGTATTTTGGACAAGAGTTAGGTTTATGGCCCCAGGAGCTGAGGATTTCACAATCCGATAAAGAAGGCAGGCCATTGCCTATTCAATTATGGACTGTTGTTTGGGACAACAGGTTTGCTAATTCCAATTTCTTGAATTTTGAAGAATTCTTTGTGAAGCCTTTGTATAGATTTTTCAATCATCCTTGTGATTATTCCTTATCTAAAGAAATAAAGAGGTTTCTTAGGCCTAGGGATTATAATGGACCAATCAACCACAACTGGGGGGATTGGTATTGCTTAGAGAATGCCACAATGATTATGGTTTATGGTTTTGAGGATACACCATTCATTTTGCCTAGAACAGTCCCAAATAGAATTGCATACTTAGAAATTGTTAGGCAAATGGATTTCTCCAGTGTCATGAACTTGAGTTCATATGGGAAACAGGCTTTTATGCCCAGTACACTATGTTTTGGTGATTTTACTATATTGGAAAAGGAGGGCTACAATGTGATTCTAGATAAGTTACTGCACTACAATATGAGAAGAGCACCATCACGAAAGAACTTTGATTCGAAGGTATATATCCAGTCTTCCAGGCAAAGAATAAATTTTGGAGGGTACCAGCATGTGCCCTATCAATCTGATGACATAATCAGAAACTTGGAGGCAGACGAAGCAGAAATGGTGATTGAGAAACATGATCAGGAGTTGCTGGATGTTGAGTTGTTATCCTCCATTAGAGGAATATCAGAAGCTGACAGGCCACAAGGCTCATCTGGGAAGGTATTAAGAATAAGGACTTAGGATTATGCCTATGTTTCCAAAGAAGAAAATATTGAGGAGGCTATAGATGTGGATGCGAGGCATGAAGATTATAGGTCTTTTATAGAAGATGAATTTGTGAAGACCTCGCAGTTTAAAACATTCTTATACAAGCAAAACGAAAAATAAATAAGAGGACTAGCTGACAATGTCACACCAGGAAATGAGACCAATTGTTAAAGGGTTTAAAGGATGAGGTGGATAAAGAGATGGTAAACATGACCCCTGAAAAGGGAAGAGAGGTGCTAGAAAAGGCAGGTGTCATGATTTTCCTAGGTTTGGATCTAAATTCTACATTAGTTTTTGACAGTTTCTTGAAAGATAACAATGCTACCCACAAGCTCAGCATAGAGAAGGTGACAAAGGTATATACAGGATCGAGATACAATACTGATGATGAAATATTGATGATTTGGGCTTTGTATCCCCCTCACAAGAAGTCAATTGTTATTGATATTGACAAGGCATTCAGACATGCCATGACTCTAAAGGCTGGAGAGGCTGATCCTGTTGCAACTGTAGAAATTAGGATCAATATAGAAAATTTGAATAAAGCCCAGATCCAAGCACTGATCAGAGAGAGGGAAATGTATAAAACTAGTAATGAGAGAATGTTGAGAGAGAATGAACGATTAAAGGAATTGGTAGGTGCTATAATAGGGCCAACCAAGATGCTCACCCAAGGTGAGAGCTCACAGAAAAGGGAGCATTGGGAGGGGTCAAGTGCATACTCACAAGAGAAATTAGACACACTCACTGCAATAATCAAAAAGAGGCAGGCTGTTTTGAACACTTGGATAAATAAATTTTGGGGAAAACATTCACAGTACATGGATGCTATAAAAGAGAATAAGAGAGTGGATGACATAATCCAAGAAAGAATTGAGGAAATGAAAAGAGGTACTCCTGATGCTACAGGAATTGCAAATCCCAATCGTATCATGGATAAGCACAAAGATTTCTTTGAGGAATTAAAAGGGGATGTGCAAGGATTGACTGAAGCTGCTAATGATAGATTGACTAAATTCTACGATGATGAACAAGGACTAAAAGAAGCCACTACATGGAAAGACCAATGCGACTCAATACTCCAAAAGATATTGAACACAACCACTACAAAGGACATAACATTGGATGAAGCATGTGAGAAAAATGAACGAATGATTATGATGGAGATCGTGATTCATGATGTGCTTGGGGATGCAAACACACATAAGCGCCAGGATTATATAGAGCACATGTCCACAGTTCACTTATGGCTTAACAAAAATTAGTTAATGAACTTGTTAATGTTTTATGCTTAAGACTTTTCGAAAAGGCACATCCTTTTGAAAACTAAATGTATAAATATCCATTGTTGGATGATGAAAGGGAGAGAGATTTAGAATAGGATAGGTTACTGTATGCACTATATTTTCAGAATGATATTCAAGGAGACTATGTTGCATGTATGAATTTTGAAGGAGATAACGAACAACTGCTGATTTGGTGATTTCATTCTGGTATCAATTGTTTGTTGGTTTCCTGCAATTATTTGATTGTCTCCAATCTGATGTTCCTGGATTTTTTCAATTGAAGTATCAAGTATTTTTTCGGTTTATCAGTGCACATTTTTTGTTTCTGTGTGATGTGATTTATTGGATTCTTTAATGAAGAATTAAATTCCTTTCAATCGATTATAGTAATCTTGGAATGTTATTTGGATCAGTAAGAAGAATCAGATAATTAGATTTGATATTATGTCTCAAGTAGGGTTTATCGATTAATCCTTGCATGTTTATACCAGTTGTAAACTCATAATTTTATGCCAAACAATTAGATAATTTTCTAGATAGAAACCACTCATCAAAAGCTTTCATTTGACTCTGTTTTACCCAATAAGGCACTGGTCTCCCTTATTTTCATTACATTAGTTTTATTCATCTCATTTGATATTTCATAATTGAACATATTAATTCATACCTTGATATTGCATATACAAGTTATACCAAATTAGGATCATATGTTTCCACTATCAAATTTCCATTTGTGGATAGTTAGATCAAGTAGGAAACATAAATTCAAAATTTGTGCCACTCATATAGGTGCGCCCGCCTAGGCCTAGTAGAGCCTTAAGAGTAGAGGATTCAACCATATTGGTTGACCTTGTTAGTTGGCCATTAGCATAGTGAGAGTGTGGCAACCTCTCGTGGTTCATTCAAACCAGCGTTTTTGAGACCCAACAAATTGGCGACTCTGCTGGGGAAAAACTACAAAGAAGTTCGGTAATAGACAACCTTTCCATATAAAGTTAGGTAAAAGAAAACCATAATTTGTAAATTGACTCCGCTGGGTAAAGTAACCAAAAAATATTCTCACTTTTAGAAAGTGTGGGTGGTGACTCTGAATGAACAAAAGCATTGAGACTAATACAATAAGATGCAAATAAGAAAGGAATCAACCTAGAGTTTAGACCATCACAGTATCTCACAACATACAAGGAAGGATATCTCTGTGCAAGGAGGGAGATGGTCCTAATGACAAGGGTAAAAGAACTTATAAAAGTGATCAAAGCAAGAAGGTATTCAATGACCTAGATACAACCACAAAAAACAGAATATCAAAACCACCTATGGAAACTCACAATTCATACGAGGCATTAACAATTGACAATATCCCATCTAAAGAGCTTCATACCCCTGAAGAGAAGAGAAATCCTTTCCACCGAATAAACCATGATAAAGATGAAGAATTCATGGCTGAATTTGAAGCTGAGAAGAGGAGAGAATTTGAATGTGATCAGAGAGCTGCATTTTTTGAAGGACCTGAATATGAGGTAGCATCTGAAGAAAACCATGAACTCATGACATAAAATGAAGAAGATACACAGTGGGAGCAAATGAGGCAACATGTAGAAAAATTGAGGGTAGAGTATGAATAGCAAATTCAAACAATGGAAGAATTGAGAAAGATGAAGTTACACAAAGCTCAAATCAAAACATCAGTGGCTGATTCACCCACAAATATACACCCCCTCATAAAAACAAGAATATGAAGCCATCAAATTCCTCTCAAACCCACCGAAATCAGCCTAAAAATCAATATAGAAACATGAATGCTCCACCACAACACCAAAATATTCAACCACCTCCTCATCAGCAATATGTACCCCCACAAGGCCCATAATATATGGCAAATAATAACCCACTCTACCAACATCAGCATTTCCAAAATCCCCCTCCACAATGCACAACCATGATTAGACAATTTGATCTTGTTGGATTTCAGATATACCCTTACCCTATGGACAAAAATTGGAGGAACTTAGTCCCAAAATTCATAGGAAGTAATGCAGTTATGACTGAGGAACATCTGAGAAATTTTAAAGTAGTCATTCAAGACTTGGATATGCAGTATGAGGATGTAAAAATAAGACTATTTATGATGTCACTGATTGAGGATGCCAGGGATTGGTTTAACAGTCTACCAACAACATCCATATATTCCATTCAAGTATTTCATGAGTAGTTTCTTCAGCAATATGGGAATCAGTGTGCATCAGATTTTTCTTTGCACGAGTTAGTAACTATCCAAAAACATCAGAACGAGTCAGCCTTTGATTTTAACGAGAGGTTTGTTGAATTGCATAATAAAATACCTCAAGCATCCAATTTGGTTGATCCTCCTGCATTGAGTATCTATTTGAAAGCCTTTGACCCCAAGACAGGATATGAACTAAGAAATAGAGGTCCTAGGAATCTGGTTGAGGCCCAAAAGATGGCATTAACCATTGAAAATAATAGGAAAGTTGCAGGGATGTTTTCTAAAAGGGAAAACCCTAGGGTTCCCCAATATTCTCCCCCAAATAGACAAGAGAACACTTATAGGAATGAAAGACCAAGGCTACATGACATGCCTTATAATACCAATTGGAAAGATGGGAAGTCGGTAAGTGATAGGCCAAGAAATAAAGAAACACCGGATCCATTAAAAAAAAAGGGACATATATGGTAGATAAAAGTCCCTGGTGTTCAGTTTGTTATGCACCACATTCCCCTGAACATTGTGTAACAGCTCAGTCAGTACCAGAAGAAGACACACTGGAAAATGATGGTGGTGAAGACCAAAATGTCTACCTAACTCCCCATACTCTTAACTCTTTGGAGCAGGAATATGCATCTTCAGAGGAGGAAGGATATGAGTATAATGTCAATCACCAAAAATACAATGTTCACATGGTAGAGCAGTATGTTTTCTCTGATCATGAAGAAAATGATAATGAGCAATATCTCCCTGTTGCATCAAGTCATACTAATAGGTGCAATATAAGAAGGTCAAGTGAAGAAGAGATTAAAAGATTGACAATTGCAGTAGTAGAGGAAGCTAGAAATAAATATCATTTGAGAAACAGAATGGTGAATAGAGATGAGGGTGTCCCAAGGGGGATATTCATAAAAAATAAAAAGCATCAGATGAGACATCAAAAGGGATTGATGATAAACAACCAGACAAAAGGGAACAAAAGGGATCTCCTAAGGAGGAAAGTAAAAAAAATTCCATTGAGAAGCAAAAGCCAGATCAAACTTCCAAAAGAGAAAAAGAAGAGGACAAAGGAGAATTCATGGAACCTAAAAGGATAAATAGAACTAAAGGTACGTCCTTTGATTTTATACAAGCTTTATCTCAATTGAAGATGTCTATCCCATTGATTGAAATGATGAAAATAAAGGAATATAGGGAAGAGGCCATACAATTAATCTCTAATGGAAATCAAGGTATACGCCCTGAAAACAAAGAAGTTTTTTAAATCAATAATAAAAGGAAGCAGGTAAAAATTCCAGAGGCCTGCCTAATGAACACACCACAGATTGACCCATTCTTCACCCCTTTACTCATAAGTGGCAAGCTAGTGAGAAATTGTATGATAGACTCAAGTGCTTCCATGAATATCATGCCAATAGGGGTGATGAAGCAGCTCGGTTTGTGGATAGATGTGGAAGGAGGTAAATGCTATGCCATGGATAGTAGGTTTGTCCCGGTTGTGGGAATAATGGAAACTATGGAAGTAAGATTAGAAACTTACCCACAAGCTGCTTACACTATTGACATAACTGTAATTGACACACCTCCCTAGTTCAGAATGCTCTTGTCAAGATAGTGGACTGCAACAGTAGGGGGCAATGTACAGTTTGACTTATCATATGCCACCATACCAGTGAATGGAGAAGAGGTCAAATTATATAGAGAACCTAGAATGAACCAAATTGTTGAATATGCTCCCCACGAGCCACTTAACTATCTCTGTGATGTTGATTTGGGGAGCTTTAGAGTAGAACTGTCTCAACCTGAATTAGTAAGCAAAGATCTAATTGATCAAAACATTTCTGAAAATCAACAAGGCATATGGAAAATGTACTTCGATGGAGCCTGTAGCCAAGAGGGCAATGGAGTTGGGATAGTTTTTATATCTCCAGATGGTTCAACTTTCAAATATTCATTTTTGTTAGCATTTGAATGTACAAACAATGTAGTGGAATATGAAGCTTTGTTGACTGGGTTGAATCTACTTTTTAAACACAAGATCAAACTTTTAATAGTTTTTGGAGACTCGGAGCTGGTTGTATCTCAGATCAGATCGAAATATGTAGCAAAAAATAAAAGACTGAAACAGTACAGAAATGCAATATGGGATACAATTGAACTATTTGATGTTTTCTCAATTGATTGGGTGGATAGATCAAAAAATATAATGGCAGACTTCTTGGCAAATATAGCACTAAAACAAGATGATATCATGTTAGCAGGAGTGTCACAAGTTGAATTCAAAGCAAGACCTGTTGTACCTGAGAATGTGTATAGTTGGCAAGTTTTTAATGATGACACTGATTTGTTGAAATTTCTTCACTGTATAGACTAGTATGAGGCTCAGGAAATTGATTTTAATGCCTTTGTGGAAGAGATAGAGGGAGAATAGAAAATATTTGGAAAGAAAATCCTACAACTTAACACTAATAAACTTCCCAAGGGGTTAGTGGCATTGGAAAGAGTATATGATGGAAGTGCTCGATCCATTATGAAACAGACACCAGTAAAAAGGGAAGATATTGAAGAAATAAACTTAGGAACTAAACTATCTCCAAGGAAGGTATATATTGGGAAGAAGATAAGCCCTACTGTCCGAAGAATGTTGATTTCATTGTTAAGAAAGTATAAACATGTGTTCGCATGGTCTTATGAGGACCTCAAGGCATATAGGGAGGATTTATTTCAGCATGAAATTCCATTGAAAGCAGATGCAAAGCCATTTAGATAGAAACAAAGGCCCATTAACCCCACTCTAGAACCAAAAATGTAGGAAGAATTGACCAAGCTTAGAGATGGAGGTATCATCAAACCTATGAGGCACTCAACATGGGTGTCAAACCTTTTTCCTATTAGAAAGAAAAATGGAGATATAAGACTGTGCGTGGATTTCAGAAATCTAAATGTAGCATCCCTCAAGGACAACCATCCTTTGCCTAACATGGAATCTATACTACATAAAGTGACCGGGTGTGAACTGTTGTCGATGATGGATGGTTTTTTGGGTTATAATCAGGTCAAGGTCAGGGAATTTGAGTAATACAAAATAGCTTGTACAACCCCATGGGGAACATATTTCTATGTGAGAATTCCTTTTGGTCTCACAAATGCTGGAGCAACCTTCCAAAGAGCTATGGACTTAGCATTTGCAGATTTGATTAATGCTATAATGGTGGTGTATCAAGATGACCTTACTGCCTACTCAAAAAGGGCTGAAGATCATATAAGACATCTTGAAAAAATATCCATTAAGGCTTTAGAATATGGCATTAGTTTGAACCCTAAGAAATGTCATTTTGTTGTTATAGAGGGAAATCTCTTAGGACACATTGTATCAAAAGAAGGAGTTAGGATAGATCCCAAGAGAGTCGAGGCTATAGATAAGGTTCCTATCCCTAAAAATGTGAAAGCTATCCAATCATTCTTTGGGCAGATTAATTTTGTTAGGAGGTTTGTGTCCAATTTTGTTGAGATTGTCAAACCCATATCAAAAATGCTAAAGAAAGGACAAAATATTGAATGGACCCCAAAAGCATTAGAAGCCTTTGTATCCATTAAAAGAGCCATGAAGGAAGCCCCTGTCCTCAAGTCTCTTGATTTCACAAAACCTTTTCAAATATTTTCATTTGCTTCCCTGTATACAATAGCTATTGTCATGTTATAGAAAAATGAGGATGGTCATGAGCAACCTATATCTTTCTTTAATAAATATTTATAGGGATCGGAATTGAAGTATGAAATAATGGAAAAATAAGCCTTTGTGTTGGTAAAGGCCACAAAATCTTTTAGGCCATATCTTTTTGGAGCCAAAGTAATTGCATATATTCCTTACACAACAGTCAAAGACATCTTGACACAATCAAAAGTGACAGGGAAGAGGTGCAAGTGGATTAACAAAATTTAGGAATTTGATATGGAAATATAGATTACTAAATTGATAAGAGGCCAAGGATTGGCCAGATTAATGGCAGAAACAAAAATTGAGGCAAATCAAATCTGCAATGTATAAGAAGAAGAAAATGCAATTGCAAGTATTGAGCATACACCCTGGTACATAGACATCATGCATTATCTTAGGAACACAAAATGCCCAGAAGGATTCAATGATAACCAGAAAAGAACTTTAAAACTCCAGGCTTCTAAATATGTATTTATAGGAGATTTATTCTGGAAAAATAGAGATGGAATGTTGTTGTTGTGTTTGGATGAGTCACAAGCTGATCATGTTCTGAAAGAAATGCATGAAAGAGTCTGTGGAGGGCATTATTCAGCAAAAACAACTACACATAAAATCCTCAGGGCAGGTTATTACTGGCCAAAATTTTTTAATGATTCATTTTCATATGTAAGGAAGTGTGAAGCATGCCAAAAGTTCTCAGGGAAAATGAAGTATCAGGGAGCTCTACCACTCAGACCTATGCAGGTTGAAGCCCCTTTTCATCAGTGGGGGATTGATTTCATTGGGGAAATACAAGAGAAATCGAGTGGAGGACATAGGTGGATACTAGTGGCCACTGATTACTTCACCAAATGGGTGGAGGAAATCCCAACCAAGCAAGCAACAAGTAAAGTTGTAATCAACTTTTTAATGGATAACATTATTACCAGATTCGGTACACCATTGAGAGTGATTACAGATAATGGCATGTGTTTTAGGTCTGATGAGTTCAAAGAGTTTGGTAGAACATATGGCATTAATGTTTCTTATTCTGCCCCGTATCATCCACAAGCCAATGGTCAAGCAAAATCTAGCAACAAGAGTCTTTTAAAAATCATAAAAAGAATGCTTGGTAAGAACAAAAAATCTTGGGATTCAAATCTAAGATTGGGTGTATGGGCAGATAGGATTACTATCAAAAAGGCAATTGGAAAATCCCCATATGAATTAGTGTATGGAACACAAGCTAGGATGCCTTTGCAAAATTTATTGCCAGTTTACAAATTTATCCTTCAAGAAAATATAGATGTTCCTAAACCAATGGAGGAGAGACTGGAGCAACTTGCAGAGCTCGATGAAATAAGAAGAATAGCTCAAAACCAAAACATGAAATTGCAAGCACAAATGAAGTATTTCTTTGACAAAAAAGCAAAAAATAGAAAATTTGAAAAGGATGATCTGGTATTGATGTGGAATGCTAGGTGCTAGGAGAAGGGAAAACATGGAAAATTTGAGGCATTGTGGTTAGGACCTTTTGTTACCATTGGCAAGAAAGGAGAGGACTCATATTATTTGCAAAATATGAGAGGTGAAGAACAGGAGCTGCCTGTACATGGACAATTACTAAAAAAAAATTTCTCTTAAAAAGTTACAGAGGATCAAGGATTACTAGTGCATGGACAACTTTTGAAGAAAATTTCTCATAAACTTTCCATGCACAATAGTATAGGAAGTAAAGGATACATGAAATTGCTAGTACATGGACAATCCTGGAAATCCTATTTGATCTTTTATCCATGTACAGTAGTTTAGGATCATTTTTTCATCTCCACTTGCTTTCATCCATAATGTTTGGTCTACTCACCCAGAGATCTGAATCCTTGCAATGATCTCACAATCATTCATCCCTAGACAAAGCCACTGTCGGAACTATGAAATTTTGACAATCTCATTAACCCTTCATGATTATTACTCCCCCAAAAAAGGTTCATATCACAAACATCAAAATCCTCACATAGCATTTTTTTACCAAAATTCGGATTAAATTTGGCCCTAAAACCCCATAAATTTCATCTGGCATTAAACCTTTAACATATGAAAATATCGACATAAGTTGATGTAGGTCTCATTGATGATAATTTGCATATCCTCAATATATCGGCAAGACATCAGAAGGGTCACATCGATAAAGTTGTACACCAAGAGAATGAGGGTTTGCATTTCTTACCGGCAAGACAAAAGGTATCAGCATGACGATGTAAGGTCACATCGAGCTAGGTTACCTTTTACCGATTGTAGTAAGGAAAATTCTATCGGAGAGAATATAGTCATCGGAGAGAGATTTCGAAGCACTTCCCGAAGTGCTATTGGTCTTGCCGATAAAGCAAAGGGATGACTCACTCGATGAAACAAATGATGCCGGGGAGAGTTCAGAAAGTCTTACCGACCCCTCGGGTTACATAGAAAGAACTGAGCATGCGGAAATAAAGAATGTCCAAAAGACAATGCGCGTGGTCTGGCCGAAGAAAAAGAGTATCGGTGAGATATGTCTCAGCGGGGAGATCTAAGAGACATTATGGTGAGCATCATTTTGTTAGTAGGACAAATGATTGGTCTCGACGACATAAGTCGATAAAGTGAACATCTCGGTGAGACAAAGAGCTTTTGGGGTAAGGTGAAGAACCGTTGGCCTAATTCATTAAGTCTGGGTGATAGTTGCTTCGATGAAGGTCATGGTGATATAAAAGGAAAAAGGAAAGAAACTATCAGGGCAACTGCAAGACGTCTTAGCGGATGGGTGAACGTTGAATAGGGGGATCGGTCAGAGATTTGAAATGTCTTGCTGATACGATCCCTGATGTGATAGCGAGAATTTCAAAAAAAAAAATTGCAGCATTCATGTCTCAGTAAAGACATTAATGGTGCCATGAAGCATAAAATATTTAGCATATTAGGGTGTGCTCAATTGAAATCATTATTTCACAGAATTGGTAGCAAAGGAGAGCAGGGGTACCAACAGAGCAATTAAGGAATTCATCTGGCTTGGATCTATAGGAACATTATAGTAAGTTTCTCATCCTCTCAGAATTCATAAAATTTTGAATATGGAACACACTAGTTCAGGAAAAGTAAAGGGAAGAAAACTTGGGGAGGGTAGTCAATCAAAGGCGAAGAAGCAAAAAAATGAATTACAACCAGAGGGCATTGAAAGAAAATTAAACCAAGACCTCATAGACTAGTTACTTGGTTTTGGGCCTAAAGCTTGGCGTTCTACGCAGCTCAAAGCAGAAGTTGATGAATTAGACAATAAATGCAAATTCATAGGGAATTTTTGGACTCCAATTAGAGGGTATGAGTTGTTCAATTTCCATTATCATAGGAGAAATCATTTTGAGCGAGTATGTAATCCATGGAGGCTCAATTTGGGAAAAATGGTGTGCCCTAATGTCTTCATTGATCTCGAACTGGTAAAATTACTGGTTGGTCATTATGATCTGAAGAATAAAGTTATATGTGATTTGTCAGGGAACCCGTTGATACATATATCTGAGAATGCAATAGCTGAGATTTTCAGGATGGAGGGAATATGCAGTGAGAAAATAATATGTGAAGAACTGGATAGTGAATTCAGAAGAATGGACACCATTTATAAAGGATGGAGATTACCCTTGCACAAAATAAGATGTCATGTCAAACCTACTCCGATGGAAGACAGTGAGGGACCACTATTTTATGTAGATCTCTTCGAACCCTACATGAAGTACACTTATTTTTCAGTGGGACAGGTATTGGGGATGGAAGTCCCAGAGCATATGGCAGTTGTACCCATGGTGATTGTTGCAAATGTTCAGTATCACAATTCTAGATCATTTGATTATGCTTCACATGTATATAAGGAACTGGATGCAGGATTGATAGCGATAAAGAATGGAGCCTTTGTCCTCCATCGTAGGAATTATTCACTGCTGATGCACTTAGTGTTGTATTTTGGACAAGAGTTAGGTTTATGGCCCTGGGAGCTGAGGATTTCACAATCTGATAAAGAAGGTAGGCCATTGCATGTTCAGTTATCAACTGTTGTTTGGGACAGTAGGTTTGCTAATTCCAATTTCTTGCATTTTGAAGGATTGTTTGTGAAGCCTTTGTATAGATTTTTGGATCATCCTTGTGATTATTCCTTATCTAAAGAAATAAAGAGGTTTCTTAGGCCTAGGGATTATAATGGACAAATCAACCATAATTGGGGGGATTGGTATTGCTTAGAGAATGCCACAATGATTAGGGTTTATGGTTTTGAGGATACACCATTCATTTTTCCTAGAACAATCCCAGATAGAATTGCATACTTAGAAATTGTTAGGCAAATGGATTTCTCCAGTGTCATGAACTTGAGTTCATATGGGAAACAAGATTTTATGCCTAGTACACTGTGTTTTGGTGATTTTACTGTATTGGCAAAGGAGGACTACAATCTGATTCTGGATAAGTTACTGCACTACAACATGAGAAGAGCACCATCAAGAAAGTGTTAGAATCCAAGATCACCTGCATGCAATCACCTGTCACATGCAAAAGACATGCAAAACCAACAAGATGTTTTGTAAACCTCAAAGTGTAAAATGCATTATGAGAATCTCAAATATTACAAAGAGATCAATCCTTATGAAGGAGATCAAGAAAACCTAAAAGGGAAACCCTAAATGAAACCCTAGTGTGCACACTTAATAATTAATCAATTATTAATGTGCCTAAGTTTATCTTAAGAAACTAGAGGAATAAGTGACTTAATTAATTAACCAGTATGATATAATTAATTAAGCATATAACTTATTACTCTAACACCCCCCCTTAAGATGAACTTAGGAAGAAGCTAAAACACTAGAAGAAGATGCATGCAAGCAAAGATGGGTCCTGAAAACGAGGCTTGATCAGGTACCCATTTACAAATGCAAGAAAGAAGTAGAGGAGGAAAATCCAGTGGGACAAAACCCCCCTACAATGATATGACATGCTGCAAAGAAGCACTGGAAGAACACTGGAACCACAATCTGGCAAGCAAGGAAAGATACTTCTGTCTATAAGAAACCATATCGGAATCATCATAATGTGACAGCAGACCCGATGCCACAGAACACTCGAAAACTCCAAATGGGAACAACCCTCGAATCTATGAAGCAGTAGTCGATTATTGAATGGTGTATCACTGAAAATGAAATGCAAAGATGCAAGATGCACTCTCCCAACTGTCAAAATATCCAAGTAATCTCCAAAACACCCATCGGGTCAAATCTGGAATAATGAAAAACCTAGGATAGATACAGAAAAAAGTGCATGGACAGCAACATAAAGATCCTCAATACCTTTCCAACGCCGCAAAGATAGTGAAAATCAGAGATCATGGCAAAGAGTTATGAGCTCCGAAGCATAAAATAAACATCTGACTTCAACCAAAAATAAATGCAGTAAAATAAGAAATTACTATAAAATAAACTATACCAAATGAAAGTACTTGGAACCAGCTTTTCGGTGATATCTCGTTTGCCCAAGTTATGCCAAAAACAAAAAAACTGCTCATTTAAGGCAAATAAGGGTTAGGGGGACAAACTGCCGTACGGACGCTGACGTCAACGGTTCACAAGAATAAATTTGATGGCTTGGAGGCCGTCACCACAAAAAACATCCCCCCTGTAGAAAATTTTTAGGCCCCTGGTCACCATATGACCGCAGGCTAAGCCGAGGGGGGCTGGAGTGGGCCGGGGGCTGGGCGCAGAGCTCCCAGTCCCCCATATGACCTTTGTCATTGGCGTTGAAGCCCTCAGGGGCTGGTAGAGGGCCCCCGATCATCCATGTGACCGGGGCGGGTCTAGAATGAGCCCACAGGGGCTGGCAGGGAGGCGACAGAGCTAGAGGGGGAGCCACCGACGACAGAGCTAGAGGGGGAGCCATCGGCGGCGGTGGCGGCGGGCCGGTGGCCACCCGGCGACGGATCTCGTCTGTGTTGGGAGCGCCGCGTGAAATCCAAAAACACGGCGTTTTTTCCATTTTTTTAAATTTTTGTGCAGAAAATCACCTCGGAATGCGTGCTAGGGAGGCCGTACGGCCTCGGCCTCCCTGGTAAATTTTTTTTGCCTCCCAGACCAACTTCACCAAAATCAACCAAACAACAAGTGTTCCTAAGGTTTTGAGGCGCTGCGAATGCGATGGCGATGCCCGTTTGAGTCCATAGTGTGTCGAAAAATTGGCTACCCCTAGATCTTACAGAAAAGATGCCTGTGGAAACCCTTGGATTTGAAACTCACTGAGAAGCCATATCTTCAGATCATGAACAGGCAGCGACAGGTCTGGAGCTCTGATACCATGTTAGAATCCAAGATCACCTGCATGCAAATGGATACCTGTCACATGCAAAAGACATTCTAGAACAAACAAGAAGTTATGTAAACCTCAAAGTGTAAAATGCATTATGAGAATCTCAAATATTACAAAGAGATCAATCCTTATGAAGGAGATCAAGAAACCCTAAAAGGGAAACCCTAAATGAAACCCTAGTGTGCACACTTAATAATTAATCAATTATTAATGTGCCTAAGTTTAGCTTAAGCAACTAGAGGAATAAGTGACTTAATTAATTAACCAGTATGATATAATTAATTAAGCATATAACTTATTACTCTAACAGAAAGAACTTTGATCTAGAGGAATATGTCCATTCTGCTAGGCAAAGAATAAATTTTGGAGGGTACCAACATGTGCCCTATCAATCTGATGACATAATCAGAAACTTGGAGGTAGAGGAAGCAAAAATGGTGATTGAGAAACATGATTAGGAGTTGGTGGATGTTAATTTGTTATCTTCCATTAGAGGAATATCAGAAGCTGACAGGCCACAAGGCTCATCTGGGAAGGTATCAAGAATAAGGGCTTAGGATTATGCCTATGTTGCCAGAGAAGCAAATGTTGAGGAGGCTATAGATGTGGATGCGAGGTATGAAGATTATAGGTCTTTTATAGAAGATGATGAATTTGTGAAGACCTCGGAGTTTAAAACATTCTTATACAAGCAAAAAGGAAAAGAAATAAGAGGACTGGTTGACAATGTCACACTAGGAAATGAGGACCAATTGTTAGAGTTTAAAGGATGAGGTGGATAAAGAGATGGTAAACATGACCCCTAAAAAGGGAAGAGAGATGCTAGAAAAGGAAGGTGTCATGATTTTCCTAGGTTTGGATCTAAATTTTGCATTAGTTTTTGACAGTTTCTTGAAAGATAACAATGCTACCCACAAGCTCAGCATAGAGAAGGTGACAGAGGTATATACAGGATCGAGATACAATACTGATGATGAAACATTGATGATTTGGGCTATGTATAACCCTCACAAGAATTCAATTGTTATTGATATTGTGAAGGCATCTAGACATGTCATGACTCTTAAGGCTAGAGAGGTTGATCCTGTTGCAACTGCAGAAATTGGGATCAATATAGCAAAGTTGAATAAAGCCCAGACCCAAGCACTAATCAGAGAGAGGGAAATGTATAAAACCAGTAATGAGAGAATGCTAAGAGAGAATGAATGATTAAAGGACTTGGTAGGTGTTGTAACAGGGCCAACCAAGATGCTCACCCAAGGTGAGAGCTCACAGAAAAGGGAGCATTGGGAGGGGTCAAGTGCATACTCACAAGGGAAAGTAGACACACTCACTGCAATAATAAAAAAGAGGCATGTTGTTTTGAACACTTGGATAAATAAACTTTGGGGAAAACATTCACAGTACGTGGATGCTATATAAGAGCACAAGAGAGTGGATGACAGAATCCAAGAAAGAATTGAGGAAATGAAAAGAGGTACTGCTGATGTTGCAAGAATTGAAAATGCCAATCGTATCATGGATAAGCACATAGATTTCTTTGAGAAATTACAAGTGGATGTGCAGGGATTGATTGAATCTGCTAATGACAGAAGGACTAAATTATGCGATGATGAAGGAGGGCTAAAAGAAGCCACTACATGGAAAGGCCAATGTGACTCAATACTCCAAGAGATATTGAACACAACCACTACAAAGGACATAACATTGGATGAATCATGTGAGAAAAATGAATGAATGATGATGATGGAGATCGTGATTCGTGATGTGCTTGGGGATGCAAACAAACATAAGCGCCAGGATTACATAGAGCACATGTCTGCAATTTACTTATGGCTTAACAGAAATTAGTTAATGAACTTGTTAATATTTTATGCTTAAGACTTTTCGAAAAGGCACATCCTTTTGCAGACTAAATGTATAAATATCCATTGTTGGATGATGAAAGGGAGAGAGATTTAGAATAGGATAGGTTACTGTATTCACTATATTTTTAGAATAATATTCAAGGAGACTATGTTGCATGTATGAATTTTGAAGGAAATAATGAAAGACTACTGATTTGGTGATTTCATTCTAGTATCAATTGTTTGTTGATTTCCTGCAATTATTTGATTGTCTCCAATCTGATGTTCCTGTATTGTTTAAATTGAAGTATCAAATATATATTCAATTAATCAGTGCACATTTGTTGTTTCTATGTGATGTGATTTATTGGATTCTTTAATGAAGAATTAAATTCCTTTCAATCGATTACAGTAATCTTGGAATGTTATTTGGATCAGTAAGAAGAATCAGATAATTAGATTTGATATTCTACCTCAAGTAGGGTTTATCGATTACATCCTTGCATGTTTATACTAGTTGTAAACTCATAATTGTATGCCAAACGATTAGAGAATTTTCTAGATAGAAACCACTCATCAAAAGCTTGCATTTGACTCCGTTTTACCCAATAAGGCATTGGTCTCCCTTATTTTCATTACATTAGTTTTATTCATCTCATTTGACATTTCATAATTGAACATATTAATTCATACCTTGATATTGCATATACAAGTTATACCAAATTAGGATCATATCTTTCCACTATCAAATTTCCATTTGTGGATAGTTAGATCAAGTAGGAAACATAAATTCAAAATTTGTGTCGCTCATATAGGTGCGCCCACCTAGGCCTAGCAGAGCCTTAAGAGTAGAGGGTTCAACCATATTGGTTGACCTTGTTAGTTGGCCATTAGCATAGTGAGAGTGTGGCAACCTCTCATGGTTCATTTAAACCAATGTTTTTGAGACCCAACATAGCCAATGATTCCCATTCTACAAATTAATATTGATTCTTCCCTTTCCAACATTTTCACAGAGTTTGTTATCTCCCAAATAAACCAGCCCAACATCCCCTAGGACATAATCAAGAAAATAATTTCTATGGGGCATAGCATGAAAAGATGCCCCTAAATCTAACACCCAAGAATCATCAACATTGTCAAGGGAAAGAATCAAAGCATCCTCATCAGATTTATTATTTACCACATTTTCCTATTTATTTCCTTTTTGTCTCCTTTATTTTTCCAAGACCTACAATCTTTCTTTAAATGACCCAACTTACCATAGTACCAACAATCCCTCTTATCTCTAGATTGGGACCTTCTGTCCTTTGATTTTACTCATGACTTCCCATGACTTCCAAAATTTTTTCCTCTCTCCTTTGTTTTGCCCCTGCTTTCTGCATTCAAAACACTGCCTGATGTGGATGTTCCACTTGAGATTTTCCTATGAATTTCCTCGCTCAAAATAACACCAACAACATCATCAAACTTCAATGTATTCAAACTAAAAACATAATTGCTAACAACTATTACCAAGCTATTCCATCTTTCAGGAAAATAACACATAATCAAAAGAGCCCTAACTTCTTCATCAAGTTTACTTTTACATAAGTTAATTGAATGGTAACCATTTTAAACGCATTTAAATGATCAACAACTGGCCCACCTTCTACCATTTTCATATTAAATAAACACTTCATAAGAAATACCTTATTCAAAGCAGAAGGCTTTTCATATAACTTTGCTAGGGTTTCCATCAGCTCTTGAGTTGTCTTTGTTGTTGTAATATTGAATGCCACCGATTGTGCCAGGCATAAACGAATACTACCAAGTGCCTTTCTGTCCAAAATGTCCTAGTCCTTATCTGACATTATTGAGGGTTTCTTGGTTTTCCCTTCCAATGGCCACCATAAATCCTTCTGATAGAGGTAGTCCTCTAGCTACATCTTCCATTACTAATAGTTCTACCCATTGAACTTCTCAACCTTCAACTTACCCTCATCTTCCATTGCTCCCACTTAACCGTGAGACTCCCACTCAATGGTGAGACCTTCCTACAGATGATAATCAAACAAAAACTACTCTAATACCACTTGTTAGGGTTAGAAGGCAGAGATATAACAACTTAAATGTAGATTTGATCAATAAAATAGAGAAATAAAACACATAGGAAATTATGGCAGAAAGAAGACAACATAGAGAATTTAACGTGGTTCACCCAATCTGGGCTACATCCACAAAACCGTAACCATCCAATGATTTTATTATCCAGTGCAAAACATATTACAATATCACAAATAATTCCATGCTACAAATCTCCATCCCAACCACTTATAACAAGATTTTAGAAAATTCCATAAATTAGGGTTTACAAAGTCTACTTTTTTTCCTTTTCGGTGATGAAATGAAAAAGGTGAAAATAAATTTCTCTGGGGCTGTCGCCCTGGACCCCAACAAGGATACATGAAGAGTGTACAATATAACATGATCAATCAACACATTCCAACAAAATTTCAAGCAATAGCGAGGGGAGCATGCTCTAACACCTCAGTGGCGGGCCTCTTCCCATTCATTGCCTTAGGGCAAGAGCAATAGGAGGCCATAGAGGCTAACATAGAGGATTCCCAACGATGACCCTTCCCCTTACCATATCGAGTAGACCGAGGCATTGTGGGTAAGACAGGAAGTTCAAATGTTTGATGCTTGGGCTTCGCCAAGCGAGCACCATGGGGTTCTCCAACAAACGCCTAGGAGTAGATGATGATGGCATGGTAGCAAGGTGAGAGGAAGTGACAGGAAAAACAACATAAGAGGAGGAAGAAGAAACTCGAGCATGCTTCTCTTCCTCCCTTCTTCGAGCCAAGGTGGCATCGTTGTTAGCTTTCAAGCAAGCCCTATGAAAGATGGCATAAGGAGAAGGAGGGTATCTCACCTTAGCATTATGCCCCCACTCTTGTACTTCACATGGGTTTGGTACAAGAGATCCATCCTAGGAGGAAGAAGACCTATGGGGGTTGGCCAAAAATGATCCAGTGAGTAGCCACCACACACAATCAATGGTTTATATCTGATGTCATGGACTACATGTACTCTACCCTCATGGATGGACTTCAAACACTTATGCACGGCCAAGGGAACTGAATTCATAGCGACCAACTAAGGGATACCTAGTTTCACCCTAAAGAGTTCAAACCTCAGGATTATGTCAAAGAGTAAATTTATGGATTTAGGTCCAACTAAATTGATAAGGTGATGGAACCGATGGGAGGTACAAAAATCTCATCATGTGTATGGATGGTACTCTTGGATTTGTCATACCTATCTTTGTGTAATAAGTTAATCAACATAATCTCCTTAGTGATGATATTCACTCGACATGTGGGGTCAACAAGAACACCTATTACAACGTTTCCATTTATTCATGTGAGGATGTATAAGGGAGATGGCTCTCTATTATAATTCATCGAAAAGTCCTACAAGGTGAAAGTTATGACAAGGGATCCACTCATAGGTTGTGTAGATGGGATGGGTAGATGTAAAAAGGAGGCCATTGTGTATACTGGATAGAACTTTCACAGATCTCCCAAGAATTTTACAACTAGAGAGTGACCCAACTAAGGTTTCATTCTGTGGTGCTTACAAAATATTCCAGCTACACCACTAGGGGTTGTAGGTTGGGTTGCAAGGCTAGATGCCTCACAACACTTGCACCCACAACACTCCTAGTATATGAGGAAAGGATCTTTCAACACTGCTAAATGAAACCAAAATGGTTCATGTCAGGTTCATCAAAATGTAGAAGAGGAGGACAATCCACACCAAGCCTTCAGGTCATGAAGAGCTGCGAGTGAAGGGATGCCCAAATCTACCTCAAGTTGGATAGGATTTCCTAATTCAAGGATATAGAATGAATATCACTCTCAATTGCTTCTGTCACTCTACTAACTCAGGAGCTTGAATGAAGCTGAATGAGCCAATTTTTAGAACCTAAACCATACCCCCAAGTAGCTCTTTTCCCAAGGAAAGCAACATAGGTTAGGGATGACAACGTAGTGCGTTGGCCTCTCTCTAGGGTCCTGACATCCATATGGCCATAAAGTACAAGAGTATAGTGGAAATTCCAAGAATCTACTAACGGTTTAGCGAATAGAGTTTAAAGTACTAAACATAATGATAAATAAAATAAAATAAAACAAGACAACTAGAAAGATTATAATGGAGATGAAAAAAGCATAGGTGATGAAGATTAACTCATGAAGATTCTAGTTTTCCAGCAAGCTCCATACGAATGTGCAACTAAACATAACTAGGAGAGGAAAAATGTTGGGGTTGTATAGGGGTTTGCCTCAGTCAAACCCCCACTTTGGTTTTTTCACCTCCATCGATAGCCAGATAGAGAGATAGATAGAAAATATGATAAATAAAATAATAGAAAGGATATAGAATGATATCAATAACACTATGCTACGTAAATAAAATGGTAATTCTATGAAAATAGAGAAATGAAATGATATCACCTTCTCAATCAAGGTGCCCTCAAGCATGCAGAGGAGGATGCAAGCTTGGTAAGGTCTACGTTGTCACAACAATGAAGAAACAATCATGCAAGACACCAAGTCACAACTCCAATGGTGGAAAAAGTGTAGCAAGATGCATAGAAGATGGATTGAATTGCTTAAGAAACACTAAAGAGATCAAGCTAGTGTGTAAAGGATAGAATAGAATTAAAATATATTCATTTGAATAAGTTTTATGAGGGAAAGAGCCATTCTTGGGTTAGTTGGAAGGTGTAGAGGTGTTACGCTTCATCACCAATGGAGAATGTAATGTCTTTGTAGATTCCAAAGGTAGGAATCTGTCAGGGATGATAGTGCACCACGTAGACGTACGTGCATTGCACACATATCCCCGATAGAAATTCCCCCACCAACACTAGACATAAGCACCAAGTGGATGCATTGTAGATAGGTGATGTGCAATTTCTTAGTTAGGTTTGATTTACTAAGGTGGAGGGATGTAAAATGGGAATTTTCAAGAGGGGTGCAAATTCACTCCTATACATAACTATCGAGGAAAGATGAGAAGGATGAATCTTTATTGTGTTCCCTTTCAATATTACAAGAATATTGGGTAGAAGAATCCAAAGAAGAGTGGAAAAATGATGTGGCTACTAGTAATCTCATTCAACAATTATAGAATGATCCTAGTAATTTAGATAAATTTTGTTGGAAGGGAGATACTTTGTGGTATAAAGAGCAATTGTATCTTTGCAAGAATTCCTCTCTCAAACAAAATATTCTCATAGAGCTACATGATTCTCTAGTGGGAGGTCATTCGAGATTTTTGAAGACATATCATCGAGTCAAGAGAGACTTCTTTTGGGAAGGGCTAAAAGGGGATGTTCAAAAATTTGTGGTAGAATGTTGGGTTTGTCAATGAAATAAAGGGGAGACAATTAAGACACCCGGTCTCTTGCAACCCTTAGTTATTCCTAGCCAGTGTTGGGAAGAGGTCTCCATGGAATTCATTACAGGGCTTCCAAGATCTAATGGTAAGAATTTCATCATGGCAGTAGTGAATTTCCTCACCAAATATGCACATTTTATTGTGTTATCACATCCTTTTACAACAAGTACAGTGGCAAAGGAAGTTTTGGAGAATATTCAAAAACTACATGGTATACCTAAGGTTATTGTTCATGACCATGATCGTATCTTTACTAGTAACTTTTGAACATATTTATTTAAATGCTTGGGTACTCAATTGGCTCATAGTTCTTCATACCATCTACAATTTGATGATAAAATAAAGGTTGTTAATAAGTGTTCAAAAGGATATCTATGTTGTTTCACTTCAAATAAATAGTCTCAATGGGTAGATTGGCTACCACTAGCAGAATGGTGGTATAACACTTCCTTCCATAGCTCATCAAAAATGTCTCCATTTATGGCATTATATGGATATCATCCTCCTTCCATCACATCATAATTGAAGGCGTCACCAATATTTCACGTTGTGGAGGACCACGTGATTCATCAACAACAAGTACTTTCAGGACTTAAAGAGAATCTATCATTGGCACAAAACCAAATGAAGCAGTACGTAGACCAGCATCATAGTGAAATAATTTTTGATGTTGGGGATTGAGTTTTCTTGAGATTGCAACCATACAAGAAAATTTCATTGAAGTAATAATCAAAGAATAACAAGTTTTCTCCAAAATATTATGGCACATATCAAATCATGCAAAAGCTAGGTAGTGTTTCCAACAAGCTTGAATTGCCATCAACAACAAAGATACATCCAGTCTTTCATGTTTCTTGTTTGAAGAAGGTAATTGGGAATAATATCCCTACTCAAACAATATTACCAGATCTTGATGAAGAAGGAAGAATCATATTGGAACTAGAATTTATTCTTCAGAAATGCACAACAAAGCTAAGGAAAACACTCACTCAATATCTTATCCAATGGAAGAATTTACCAATTGAAGATGCCACATGGGAGGACGAGGAGTTCATTCAAACACATCCAAAATTTCCTAGCATTGAGGACAATGCTTACCCGAAGAGGGGGGCATGCTACACCCTTAATATTAGAGTACAATGGGTTATGAATAGTCAACTTGTGGCTATCCTAATTCCTAATTAAGTCGTATTATCAATATTAAATTGTTATTTAGTTGTTTAGGTCAGCCTAGGGCTTATATAGGGTTCTCTAAGTTGTCCTGGGTGATATCCCAGGCATAAATAGCTATATATAGGAGGTTGTGAGCCTTATTTCATCACCATATTGTAAATTGTGTTCTCATTGCAGATATTTTGAGGTTTTCCCACTTGAAGTGGCTTGTTATTCTCAATTGTATTAAGTATTTGCAACATATTTCATATCATATTCTTCTACTGTGCAAGTTATTTCATTACACACACACATATATAGATAGATATCTCTCTATCTCTACATCTCTCTATATATCTTCCTTTCTTTTTCTTTTTCTCCCTTTGTCTCTCTATATCTTATCTCTATCTCCCTCTCCCTTCTCTCTCTTTTCTCTTTGTCTATTTTTCTTCTTAAGTGTGCAATGGGTACACTTAAGAGGTATTCAAGATGAATTATCATATGGTTAACCCAATGACATGCTACCCTGAACATAACTTCCTAGGGACACATGTTATCCTTGGATTTTTGGCACAAAAATATTGGTCAAAAGTTAGTTTCTCTCTCTCTCCCTAACTTTTAATTTGGATTTTAAGTTTTATAATTATTTTATTCTACAAATTAAAATTAAAATTCAAAATATAATTATTCTACAATAATTAAAATTTCAATAAGACAATTAATTATAAATGAAATTAATTATAATAACTATTAGTTATTTTTTGTAATTTCAAAAGAAGACATAAATAATTAAAATAAATTTAAAACTTAAGTATAAATTAAAAATCAAAATAGAATAAACTAAATTTGAGTGGCTTGGAGAGTTGGGTGGGTGTTGATGCTTTGTTTTATGTTGTTGCCTGGATATTACACGTTGATGATTGCTTGTCTGTCTTAGATGGTTCTTTTGTCTTCCTAAGTGACTAGTTTGTTGTTGCATGGTTGATGCAAGCAATGTCTAAGGGTTCAAGGTGCCTGCCAAAACCTTGTTGTAAAAGGGTTTAAGGTCCCTTCAAAACTTTTGGGTTCAAGGTCCCTATTAAAACTTGGTTTTATTAGGTTTTCAGTTCCTTTCAAAATTGTTTTTTGCAGCTTGGTTTTGCTACAAGTTTGGGTTGTCTTGTTGATCCTTTGAAGTGTTGTTGTTGTTTTGCTATTGGATATTCATTGCTTTTTCTTTTGGCAGCATGATCATCCATGTTCGAGTTTCGATTCCCTTTAAAACATGCTTGTATATGATTTCGGGTTCATTTAAAACCTGTTTTCCCCATATAATCAAAACTAAATGCAAATTCAAAATATATCAAAATGAAAATATTAAAAAAATAAAATTTTAAAAATTAATATTAAATAATAAACTTATTAAGTTAAATTAATAAATAATTAAATAAAAAAGATTAAAACTAATTTTAAATTTATTAGAATTGAAATAATAATAAAATATAATTCTATTTTTCATTTCAATCTTATCAACTTCTTTTATTTTCTTTGTTTTAAAACAAAAACCTACTTTTAAATTGGTAAATCATTTTTAAAAAAAAAAAAAAAAGAATGACAAGAAAAATTTAGACGATTAGATTAATTAAATTTTCTTCCATCCTTCTCAATTCTCAACCATTGATTTCAAAAAGTAGGTCGTCCATTTCATATAGGGAATGCCTTCGACATAATAAATTAAAAAATAGCAATAAAACTAATTAAATCAAAAAAAGATTCTAGACTCCAATATCTACAAAAGAGTATTTTCAAATTTTCATGAAAATACCTTTGGTTGGAGAAATGTGTGGTTGAAGTTGATTTTTTGTTGAATTTGTCCTAAAATAGGGTTAGGTTATATGGTTTGCCACATAATTTCGAGTGAAATTGTTTTGGCCGAAACTCTTTCACTTGAATTTTTTTGATTGAAATATTACATATAAATTATATCTAGTTAAAATTTTAAAATTAATTATATCAATCTAATAGTTTCACATAAGTGCCAAGTAGTTTTAGGCAAAATAATTTTGCTTGAAACCACTTCAAAAGTGTGACACAATTTTGAATTTTTACCCCTTAGAGGACAAGTTCTCTTAGACAAATTCTTGGGAGAGACTAAATTTATGGTCATGCTAAATATTGGAAGGAAGGAAGCAAGCATGTAAAGATCCTAGATGGTGATTTGGAAGTGAATGTTGCTCTTTTAGTGTACCAATTGAAGTGTTCCTCTAATAAATACTTCTTGAATGCTCTAAGAAGTTGAATGATTCAAGGATGATACAATGAATGCAATTATATTCTTATAAATATAAATTATATATCAATAATCAAGAAAAATATGTACCAAGTTGACTTGTGGTGGGAATAAAATATGTAGGATTTGGCTAATTTTAAATTTGAATTTTTAATCTCAGGGATTAGTTCAATTGTAGGATTTACCTTGGACAAGGATACAATAGGATCAAGGTGGGGAATTCATGTCTCTAGACATGGGTGATGCCATAAATTCTAGGTGTATGAGAATGTGTGAGGAAACATGTGTGATAAGTCCATACATGTGTTAGAATGTGTGTAAATGGGGATAGGTGAGGGATTGGTGAATGAGCCCAACTTCACACAAGATATCACCATTTATCAATATGTAATTGCAATAATATATTCTCCCGAAATATTCCCAAAACTAAATAGGAATTGACATGAGTGTGCAAATTTTACCACTACATTTTTTCCAACTTTTAGTTGCACGTGAATCCTAAAATGACCATGTTTCTCAAAGAAAATGAACACTTACAAGCATGCATGAAATGAAATAATAAAACATACAATTATACCAAGTTCATATAAATTATGTACCTCACTAGATCATCCTTACAATACATGCTTTATGGGAATACATAGTCATATGATGTGTTGTTGTGTGGCATATTAGATAGTATTGGATGACATGTAATATAGATTTGTTTAAACAAAATAATGACTCTTTAAGTGGACACCTATAAAAATCAACAATCTCAACATAGGATTGCTAGTGGTCCATAATATGTGTGCACATTTAAAAATGATCACGGTTATTCAAACCTGTTAATTAATTAAATATGGATTATTTAATTAATATTCTAAAGTCATCTACATATAAATAAATTTAATTATTTATTTATATTGTTCATTTTTCCAATTCTTCTAGTTTAATTAAATAAATAAGTTTATTTAATTATTGTTATTTTCCTCTTAATTAAATTAAACAAATTTCATAATTTATTTATTTGATTATCATTTTATTTCTAAGTTTGAACATTTAAATTAAAACAATGGAATATTCATCCTTCATCTCACATTTAAATATTATATATTTAAATATCTTTTTCACCCCACTTAATTAAATATTGTAAAATATTTAATTACTTATCTTTTTCACTTCTTACACATAATTAAATACTAATTATCTAATTGTGGAAGCTTCTAAATTCATTGTCACAAGAAATTAAATAAATTTATTTATTTAGCAATTATCCTCAACTTTCAACCAATTTTCATAAATGAAAAGATAAATGTCATGTTTGTCTCCATTTTTGAATGAGGATGGTTTTGTGGGTTGAAAATATTCTTCCACTTTCCTCTCAACCTTCCACCTTTCTCTCAACTTCTTAATCTCTCATCGTTCATCTTAACAGGTTTGAATTTCAACCATTGATCTCCGCCAACTAGATTCTTGCCTTCGAAAATCTATAAATACAACCTTCTTGCAAGTAGATCTCATACACAGTTACTATAGTTGCATTCGAATTAGCATATTAGCATTTTAGCAATATCATAGCATTTCAAGTTCATAGCTTCAATCATATATCAATACACATGCATTTTCAATCAATCTCATTCTCCTAAGTTGTCATTTCAACAAAGCTATTGCTTACACAACTGAGAGCCAGTAACTTTAATCAAATCCTTGGAGATAGAGGACGATGGGACGAATTTGAAGTTGTTTTTATATAGAGTTTATTTTATCTTTTTAATCAGTTTTTTTCAATCTAATGTCTCATTGGTGTGTTGGTTTACCATCCTAATTAGTTCACTTATTATAACAACACATTTTTGGTGCCCACCATGGGGCACTCCCCCAGTTTTTAATCTTTTATTGCAGAATTTTCTGACAGGTGACGAATTGGAGTTGTGCTTTAGCGCATCCTCAAACTGTTTCAATGCATCCATAGACTGTTTTAGCGTATCCATGGACTATTTTAGTGCATCCATGGATTGTTCTAGTGTATAGATGACCTGTTTTCATGCATCCCTGTTTGATCATTTAGCGCATTTGTTGATTGTTTTGACGCATAGACGGCCTATTTTAGCGCATACAATGGTTGTAAAAAAATAAATTTTGATTCCGACGCCATTCATGGACAGGATTTTTCAATTCGGTTTTAAAGTAAAATGAAGCAATCCTAGGATAGACACTTAAATCTGAAATCTATCAATCCTAGGATAATCACCACACTTTATTTTATGCTGGTTAAAATGAATCCAATGCTTGTGGTGCAGAAACATCTTCACTTAGTGTAGAAAATTTTCATTTGGATTTAAAACTCAATCACTTGTTTACTGTGATTGTTGGGTAATAGGTTTATGCTCTCCCCTTTACTGGGTGATCAGAACACTAGACTTACCTATTTCATTTTATGTAATTTATGCTTTATTACAACCTTTAGAAGGCCTGCCATAGTGGGAAAAAGTAATCACCCTATGAGAACGACCTAAGTGGGAACAACCAAAGCCAGGTTTTCCAACCCACTCTAATCAAAAGTGAATTTTGGGGAAACCCATATCCAATGGAAGTGAGCAAGATAACCATCCCCAAAATCTTTGTTTTAAAGATTGGGAGGTCTCCTGAGGAAGTTTATCTATTTCCACATCGAACAGAAACCTTCACTACGAACCGTAGTGTAGAAAGCC
The DNA here is from genome assembly GCA_007115665.2 of Sequoiadendron giganteum. Lineage (NCBI taxonomy): Eukaryota > Viridiplantae > Streptophyta > Pinopsida > Cupressales > Cupressaceae > Sequoiadendron > Sequoiadendron giganteum. The sequence continues at coordinate 275,492,275 of CM021107.1, forward strand.
AGCCGTGTCAGTATCCAAACATTATTTTAATCATGGTGCAAGGGGAGGGAAGAATCTGCCCCCAAGACACTCACCATATAATCACCACAGATTGTTTGCTCAAGGGATCGAGAAATCTAACCTTGAGTACGTAGTTGGAAAAGACAAAAACACGGGGCCCTCTAGGGGGTGACACGGCTGTGTGAGTCGACGTGATTTTAAGTTGTGGGTTGTGATTTCTATGATGACCTATTTGAAAAACTAAGAGTGAGTTTGTTTGAATTACCTATCTTATTCAATACCTGTAAAAATCTCAAGAACATACACTCTTTTTTTAGATTTTAGAATTAACAAAACAACTGTTTGCTACTATATGCCGTGTTTTTCACATTTAAATCAGATTAAGATCATCTAAAAAATATCAAACTGTCAAAACATGTTTGTCTCAGAAAAATAATTGGTAAGTTTAGCGCATCCCTGCTCTATTTCGATGCATCTGTGCTCTATTTCGGTGCATCTTTGTTTTGGTGCATTTGTGCTCCGTTTCGACGCATCTATGCTCTGTTTCGGCACATCTATGATCTGTTTCGGCACATCTGTGCTCTGATTCAATGCATTTGTGCTTTGTTTTAGCGCATCAGTGCTCTGTTTTAGCGCATCAATGCTCTGTTTCAGCGCATTCATGCTCTGTTTCAATGCATCTGTGTTATGAGCCTAGGTAATTTTTTGACATTCGAAAATCGGTCATCTCAGTCTAGTTTTCTCCTATGCTCAGGGTTTGGAAGTCTACAAATTTTTCCAAAAAGTCCCTAGAGAAGAAGATTAGAAATCCAAAGAAATCTCTCAATTATAAGAAGTTATTGAAAAAGAAATTTTTATACCAAATTCGAAAGGTCTTGCTTGAACACAGGTCCTTTATTCATCGATATCATGACTTTGTTAGAGGTTTCACTGACGATTATGTTGTAGAACCTTTATACTCGTGAGCCTTCTTTCAAAGAAGAGCCCTTTCTCAAAGGCATAATCACAGTCAACGTATTCATTCCTCTTACATTCCCCAACCTACAATTGTATACTCTACTTGTCCTAATCAATTTATGCAATAGATAACTCAAGCACATTAGGAATTTATCACAAATCCTTCTTTTTACAAAGCTATGATCAAACTTCACAAAGTGCAAAATCATCTTTAATTTTGATCTTTGGTTTAATTCCCACAAACAGGATTTTCATCCTTTCAATCAAGGAATCATGAGCTAAAGATTATAAATCTTTTAAAGTCATAGAATCTTCATTCTATCCTGACTTTCATATCTATCATAATTGCACTATTTCATTCTTTTGATCAAAGTTAGTAGAAATTGGACAAAGCTTATGCCTATTGTCACGAGATCTCAAAAACACATAGAAAAAGATGAAAGAGAAAGTATAGTAATCAAAATGGGTGATAATAATGATAGGGAAGTGAACCCCTTTCATAATTCAAATACTGAAGAGATGATAGAAGAAAGGCTTTAAGAAGTAGAATAGGATCCCCAATTCCATACTCTTATGGAAAGGATTTTAGAACGAAACAAGGAAAGATATTTCCTTTCATTAGCTAATCAAGGAGCTAAGTTACTTGTCGATTTTGACACAGAAGGGATTAAAGAAAATCATGAAGCCCCTCTTAATGATTTTAATGCTCTTACTCAATAGTTAAAAGCATTACAAATGCAAATGAAAGAAATCCAAGGGGGTACAACAAAGAAATATGTTTTGGATGATATATGTCCTTATCCATTTGATAGGAGTCTTCAAATGATTCCTTTTCCAAAACATTACAAAATCCCCAAATGTGATAGGTATAATGGGAAACTGACCCCATTGAACATGTGAGGGATTTCTAAAATATGAGCTTAGAATTCGCTCATGAAGATACCTACTTAATGCGATTGTTTCCACGAAGTCTGGGTGGACAATCCATAGAGTGGCTTTCAAAGATCACTCCCCCCATCAGAAAATTTGAGGAGTTAATAAATAAATTTATATCACAATACTCCTACATCATCCAACACCAGATAACCATGCTTGATCTTTGTAAGGTGAAAAAAAAGGTAGGGGAATCTTTCACCACTTTTTTACAAAGGTGGAGAAGGGTGTTTGCTAGATACTCTCGTCCTGTTCCTGAAACAGAAAAGATGGAGATCTTTATCAATAGTCTGAATCAAGAGATGAGTTATAGACTAAACCTTCACTGTCCTCAATCATTTGAAAAATTAATTGAAAATGCGATTACTATTGAAGGTGCCTTGGTCAAGCGTAGATTTCTGAAAATCGATAAAGAGGGTTCAAATTCGTACAACAACAACAACAATGTCAAGTCACGATTTTGGACTCGAAATAAAAATGTTGTGAATGATGGGGTAGTAGATGCTAACAACATGAATGTGAAGCCTACCATTCTTAATGTATCAAGTGTCCAACGTGTGAACCCCTAAACCTGCAAATGCACAAGAACAACAAACATGGTTAATGTTAGATCAAAATGCATGCAAATATGAGAGATTCCCCAGAAAATCTACCTATTTAAACTAATATTAGGAAATGAAGAACAAACTCAAATAACATGAAAGTAAATCCTAATCTAGCCAATAGATTGATGATCCCATGGGGGAATTGGTGCCAATGGAGTGTTGCAATTGGCCCTTTCCCAATTCCTATATTGCAATGTAGATTGATGAAGAAATGATCAAATATCTAAAGAGATTTGAGCATAACCTTGGTGCAAATATGAAAATGTGATGAATGCTTGGATGAAATGGGCAAAATTAGTTCTCAATTGAAGAGAGTAACTTTGCATGTGAATTGTGGATGAATATTGAGGAGAAGAGTCTCCAATTTATAGACTTCTATTTGGAAGAAGTGAGCAAGATTGAGCAATGTGGGACAAAAGATAATCCAATCGCATTGTACCACTTGTCCACATGTGGTTGGATGAGGAATGAGCACATTTTGGCCAATTTGCATGATAAATGCATTAATTTGAATTTGAAATGGTGATTTGACTTGTTGAAGGGGGAAGAGAAGTGAAGTTAATGTCACTTGGCTCAAGGTCAAGGACATGTAAGAGGTTGAGCCAAGGACATGTAAGAGGCATTGAATGCCTTGTTGGAAGGACCAAGTCCACTTGGCCTTTTTGAATTCAAATGAGGGAATATTCCCTTTTGATGCTTTGTGAGGGAAAATAGATGAATTAATAAATCAAAGTAATTGATTTATTGTGCAACTTGCATTCCCTAGAGAATTTTAATGAAAGGGATTAACTTAATCATGGTTTTGATTATTTTAATGAAGAATTAGGTGATGTGACAATTTAGACTTAAATTTATGAATTGATTTAAGTCAAGAATTGAAGGGAAAAAGGTTATTAAATAAATGATTTGATTTATTTAACCAAGAAGGAATATGTTAGATTAAATCAAATAAAGTTTAATTTATTTAATTTAATAAGAGGACTTTAGAGATTTTAATTAAATAAAATGATTTATTTAATTAAACAGGGATGCAATGGTTAATTAAATTAATTGATTAATTTAATCATTGAAAGAGGAAGACTTAATCCAATAAATAATGATTTATTAAATTAAGAGATAGAATGTGATGAAATGCTAAGAATGTGATTTAAGAGGAAACATTGTTAGTAATCGGGATCAAGTGTGCCAAAACGAACTTGTACATTTTCCATGTCTACACAACGTAGCAATAATGCTGTAAATTCTAGTACCCAAGGTAATATTTCCAATCAAGGGAATATGACCAACAATCATTGAAATAAATTTGGCAATAATCAAAATTCAAATGTGCCTAGATCTTCATATTTTTAAAATCGACGGAGTTTTACTCCCTTGGGCCAATCTTTAGAATCCATTCTCAAAGAACTATTGAATCAAAATGCTATTACATTGCCACCACAAAGAGATTATGAGCCTCGAGTTAAACCACCATTGTGGAATGACTCACACTTTTGTGATTATCATAGGTGTAAAGGTCATAAGACAAATAATTGCCAAGGGTTAAAGAAATTTGTTCAAGATTTAATTGATAACTGTACCATCACGGTTGAGGGAAATAATTCTAATGATGACCATTAGGCATTCAAGGATCCTCTCCCTAATTATCAAAAAGGGGAATCCTCGGGTGATAAGGGCAAGAATGTTAATTATGTCCATGACACCATTATCAATAATATTTACACGAATGATCAACAAATCAATGCTATCAGAATCAAAGGTAAGCAGGAATATCGAGAGGTCAACGCTATGACAAGGGGACAAGCCAAAATCATTGTAAAAGGAAGTTCATCTAAAGCGGCAGTTCCCCCTCCAAGTCAATACAATTTTCTTGATCAACTATGAAAAACATCATCCCAAATATCTATCTTGGAGCTCTTAAAGTTATCACCTGTGCATAAGGACATTCTGGAAAAGGCACTTGTTGATACAACTATCTCTCTTGATCTGGATATCAATAAATTTTAGGCCATGGTGGGACACTTGTCCTCATCCAAATTTTTATCTTTTACTGAGAAGGATGACTCAACCATTACCCATCCGTATAACTCATCACTCTACCTAGAGGTTATGGTTCACAAAGCTCGAATTAGACGTGTCCTGATAGATGGGGGAGCCGGATTAAAAATTTTTACTTTGAAATTGGTCCTCGCTTTGGGATATTCAGAAGAATCTATAGATCCATAAAGGAAGAATACAATTAAGGCATACGATGATGAGGAAAGAGCTTCTAAAGGCCTCATCATGCTACCGATCAAAGTGGGACCTATTGTGAAGAATACCTTTTGTCAGGTTCTAGATCGGGATCTATCCTACAACATACTCTTGGGTCATCCATGGATCCATGACATGCAAGTTGTTCCATCTACTTATCATCAATGCTTAAAGTTCCCATATGATGGACATGAAGTAACAATACCTGCTGATCACATTTGTAGTCAAACTTGCTCTAACTTAAGAGTAACTTAGGACACACTCATCCCACATAATAGAGAGGCTTTGGCCATCTCTACCTCCAACTACAATGAGAAAGCACGAGAAATGATAAGTAATTTTGGCGCCGAGCTAAAATTGAAAGATAATGGAGTGGGAGAATATTCTTTCTCTCTCTAATCTACCCATATCTCCAAGATCCCATGGTCAACCATCAACATCCATACAACAGGCTACAACAGCTTTAGCCTCAGCTTCAGTTCCCATCACCAAGTTTAATGGAGTATTTATGAAAGAAAATAAAATGGAAGATAGGGCTATCCTTGATTGGCTCTATAAAGATGAAGAAGAATCCGTACATGTCAAGTTACCCAAAAAATAATATGGAAAAGGTTATACGATCATGCAACAAATGGGTTATGAAGGAAATGGCCCTATCAGAAAGAGAAAAGAGGGTATTGTTGAGCCTATCCAATTGAAAATAATGCACCCAAAGGATAAAACTGGGTTAGGATATGGTGAAGATGCAAAGGAAGAAGTAGTACAAAGAATGTATAAGGAGGAGTTAGCTGAAAAAATTATGAGAATTCAAGCAAATAATTATGACACTGACTCTAATGAATATGAATGGGATGATGTCTCTGATGATACATTCTTGATGGAGAAAAGGGTGGATGTCATACACAAATTCACACCCGCATTCTTACAAGGGGAAATCTCAAGGCCTCCGCTTGATTATGTCCTACAAAATGATCATGACTCAAGTGCAACTGATTCGATTCAAATTGAAACAAATCATCTAGAGGAGGATACCATCCTAGACCTCTCCCATAACAACGTTAGTAATAGCATCATGACCCTAATGGCCAGTGACCTTACTCATCCTAACGATCCATTTCCTTTGGTCCATCCTGAACTCACCGATTGGGAACAAAGCACACCCATTGATATTCCAACTTTTCCCAATGACGAAACCATCATTAATTTCCTTTGTTCATCCCAATCGGAAACAAGCTCCACCAGGGAATCACAAGATTTGAATTTTTGACAAGAAAGTGCCAAGTTTCTCAGCTATGAAATAAATAACATAAAAGAAAGATCTAATGGTGAAAACCTAACAAAGGTAGTATCAGATTGAGAAAAGAGAAAAATAAAAAGCGTATCCAATAGTGAAAACCTTTCAAAGGCACTAGAGGATGGGAAACTTGACACTCTCCCAGAACATTACCAGGAAAGGTCTTCTATCTTGATAGAACCAACAAAGGCACTCAATATAGGTACTATGGAACAACCCAAAGTCTTGCAACTTGCTGCATCTCTACCAAAAGAGGAAATACCAGGATTCACAGAATTTCTCAAGGAAAATCAAATCAGTTTTGCATGGTCCTACGTGGATATGCTTGGATTAGATCCAGATCTCATCATGCATCATTTATCTATTATTCCAAGGGAAAAACCTGTGAAGCAAAAACTCAGAAAAATGCATCCACATGCTGCATTATTGGTTAAAGAAGAGTTAAAGAAGCTTTTAGATGTTGGATTCATTCAGTCTATCAACTATGCAGAATGGATCTCCAATATTGTACTTGTTTCAAAGCCAGACAAAAGAATTAGAATTTGTATAGATTTTAGGGATTTGAACAAGGCATGTCCTAAGGACGGTTTCCCACTGCCAAACATAGATATGATTGTTGATTTGACTATTGGACATGTGATGTATTCATTAATGGATGGATTTTTAGGATACAACCAGATAAAGATTGCACTAGAGGATCAGGATAAAACAACGTTCACATGCCCTTGGGCTACCTATTGCTGGAACGTAATGCCATTTGGGTTGAAGAATGCAGGAGCTACATACCAACGTGCAATGACAATGATTTTTCATGATATGGTGCATACATTCATGGAGGATTATGTTGATGATCTCCTCGCCAAATCTAAAACTAGGAAAGGACACATTGCTATCTTATCTAAAAAATTCAAAAGAATGGAACAACTCAAAGTGAGACTTAATCCAAAGAAATGTGTCTTTGGAGTAAAATCTGGAAAGCTGTTGGGTTATATTGTATCAGAAAAGGGAATTGAGGTGGATCCAGCTAAGGTACAAGCAATTCTTGATATGTCACCACCAAGGAACATTAGTCAACTACACTCTTTGCAGGGATGGTTACAATCCATCAGAAGATTCATTGCCCAACTGGTGGATGAAAGTTTACCATTTACTCATCTCTTACACAAGAATGTTCCATTTAAATGGGAAAACAAATGTGAAGCAACGTTTGATCAAATAAAGTAGTATCTCATGAATCCACCAGTATTGATTCCACTAGTGCAAGGTGCACCACTCATATTGTATATTTTTGCCACAGAAGTATCCTTAGGCGCATTATTGGCACAGGAAGACAACTCAGGAAAGGAGTGAGCAATCTATTACATTAGTCGAACTTGGAAAAGTCATGAGCTAAATTACACCTTCATTGAAAAAGCTTTCTTAGCAGTAGTGTTTACTTCTCAAAAGTTACGACACTATATGCTAGCACATACAATAAAGCTTGTGGCTAAGATCGATCCACTCAAATATATTCTAAGTAAGGCAACTTTAACTGGAAGGTTGGCTAAATGGGTCATGATTCTGAGTGAATTTGACATTCATTATGTGGATCAGAAATCTATAAAGGGAAAGGTGATCGCAAATCAGTTAGCAGAACACCCAATACACATTGATTTTCTTGATGTTGATGTATTCACAACAACTATTAAGCAGTCATGGGTGCTCTACTTTGATGGTTCCTACACTCAACATGGTTCAAGAGTAGGTATTCTTTTCATTACACCTCAAGGACATACAATTCCAAAATCTTACTGGATAATGTTCCCTTGCACAAATAACATAGCTGAGTATGAGACACTATTAATTGGCATGAGAATTGCAATGAACTGGAAAATCACAGAACTTCAAGTTTTTGGTGATTCACAACTTGTTATAAATCAAATCAATGATGAATACCACACTAAGGATGACAAGTTGATACCTTAAAAAAAAATGGTGGATGATTTCAAGAAATACTTTGTTGATATAAAGTTCATACAAATTCCACGTATTGATAATAAAGTAGCGAATGCAATGGCTACAATCGCATCTCTACTCCAGTTGTCAGAGAATCAAGTACGATATGATTTCCTAGTGGAACAATTTTTTTCTCTCGCCTATGAAAATCCAGAAACTCAAATAATTTGCCACTTAACCAGTTCTGATTATCCCTTGTATGGCCAAATTTACGCTTACCTAAAGGATACCATTTTACCTTTAGATTTGTCTAGAAATCAGAAAAGAAATTTCATTTGTCAATCCTCTCGTTACACCTTAATTGCTGACGTCTTATACCGGCATGGTTTGGATGGTACCCTCCTTAGATGTCTCAAACGTGATGAATCAGAAAAGGCCTTACAAGAGCTACATGGTGGAATTTGTGGAACACACTCAAGTGGACTCACCTTAGCAAAGAAACTTGTTAGATTGGGTTACTACTGGCCGACCATGGAGAAGGAATCATTCATCTTTGTGAAGAAATGTGTGAAATGTCAAATTCATGGGAATCTCATTCATGCTCCTACTCAGGAATTACAACCCTTCACCACAACATGGCCTTCGCTCAGTGGGGATTAGATCTGGTTGGCAAGATACACCCATCATCTTCAAATGGACACAAATTCATCATCACAACCACTGATTATTTTACTAAGTGGATTGAAGTTGTTCCTTTTATAATTATTATTGGCAAACAAATCTCTTCATTCATTTTGAACTATATCATCTGTCGATATGGTATTCCCAATTCCATTATCATAGACAATGGAAGACCCTTTAAAAATCAGGATGTTGATAAATTATGTGAAAGATTTCGCATCCAACATAGGTTCTCTACACCTTATTATCCACAAGGGAATGGTCAAGCTGAAGCTTCAAATAAATTTTTTTTAATATTTTGAAGAAAACGGTGAATGAGGCAGGTCGTGATTGGCATGTCCAATTAAATCCAACATTGTGGGCATATAGAACAAGTATTCACACACCAACAGGTGCTACTCCTATGCTTTGGTCTATGGAGCAGAAGCTATTCTACCACTAGAAGTTGAGATTCCTTCACTTCAAGTATTACTAAAGGGGTTGATCAATGATGAAGACTACATAGTATCAAGATTGCAAGAGCTGGAACTGCTTAACAAACATTGTCGAACTATAGTCAATCATTTGAAGGGATATCAACAAATTATGTCTCGCAGCTACAATCAGAGAGTCAAAATACAAAATTTTTAAGTGGGTGACTTGGTTCTCAAAGAAAACCCTCATAATTAGCAGGATCGGGAAAAGAAAGGCAAGTTCGAACCTAATTGGTTGGGCCTGTTCATTATCATTGTGGCATATGGATCGGGGGCATATTAGTTGTCAACATCAGAAGGGAACCTATTTGAAGATCCGACCAACAACATTCATCTAAAGAAGTTTTATGCTTGAAAAAATACAAAAAAAGCAAAAAAAGGAAAAAAATACAAAAAAATCAAAAAGAGAAAAAAAAAATACATAAAAATCAAAAAGAGAACAAAAAATCGTTGCCTTGATGAAAACTTGGCAAATAGGCATCTTGGTAACAACAAAAAAATTCATAAAATCAAGAAAAAATGCAATAAAAATAAATGGTAAAAACCTGGCAAATAGGCATTGTTTGTGATTTTGTTTGGCTCTCTCATCTATTAGGATACATTCTGCATATTCATCTTTCATCGGCATCACATACATTCCTAGCCATCACATTCGCATCATGCATCACAACATCTCCTTGAAACGACAAGGATCTCATCATGGCTTGATGATTAGAATTATCCTTAGAAGTAGTTGTGTCTAACAGGAGTCAGAGTACATGGTCACTAAAGGGGAAATTCACTTCTTCGAGCTTTCAAGTAGGTAGTTGGCAGCATGTGTCAGGAGTTAGAATACCAGGAAACCACAAACTTGTCCAATTAAACTGAGTCTACACAACTGTTTGACAGATAACTAAAACAAATTGGATGATCTTAATTTGAATAAAATGAATGACAAACTTAAAGCATAAGTTGATTTGTTGTTTTGACATTTGATGACATCATATCTTTGGAGTGGTTCAATGATGTAGTACAAAGAAGGAGTATGAATTTTTCTTTGCTTGTTGTTTGTAAGCTAATCACTACTATTGTGCAAATTGGTCATGGGACATGCTCTATGACGTATCATTGATGACATTGCAGAATTTGCATAGGAAAATGGTTAACTTTTGTCTTTTTATGCAAACAATACTCAAGTCATCTTGGTTCAATTATACCTCGATGCTTGTATTAATTTGCTACATCAAAAATCATGAAAGTAGTACTCAGGTCATCATTGGTGCTAACATACCCTTTGATGCTTTTACTAACTTTCAACATATCAAAAAGGCTCAATAATGAAAATTAAGCGCATCATGGAATGACAAACAGGAGAATGGTTCATTACAACATTATAGGACTGTGTAATTCATTTAGGTTTTCATTTTGGAGGTTGTCTAAGGTATATTTTTGAAGGTTGGAAAAATTTTCATATATCTTTTCAAACAACGATTGAGTACATTTGGACATTTGTGGCATCTCATTGCATTTTCATTCATTACATATCATTTCATCATGATTATTAATTTAATATTTTCATTATCATTATTCTATCTCATTCATTTTATCATGATCATTATCCATCTTTAAATATTATATCATTTTCATCATTTATCTCATATTATATCATTTCATAACATTTGCATTTTGCATCCATTTCACATCATCTTACATAAAGCTACATTGATAACAAATATTGCATCCATTTCATTCATTTTTCATATCATCATTTAGGTTATCAGTTTCAATTGCATGGTATCATTAGGTATTATTACATTATTTCATTTTTTTCGTTATCATTTATTCATCATTCATACATTTTTCATTAATTAATATCATTATTATAGTCATTATTCATTGGGTTCATATATTCCATTCCATATTGTTTACATATCATCCATTAAACATTCATCTCATTTGTATCTCATCATATTATCTCATTCAAACCATAACTTTTCATTGAGGTCCCATTCATATTCATTATTCATTTTATTTACATCATATCATTTTTAGGACATATTATCTCATTCATCATTGCATCATTACATCTTTACATCTTGCATACATCATAAAAGTAAATCATTTAGATTGCATCATAAAATAAACATGCATCCATAATCATTTCATCATATTACATCATCATATCATCATTTGCATCATAAAATAAAAGAATCATCATTTACATTAAATCAAAATTTGCATCATAAACATCATAAGCATATAGAAATAAAATGCATAAACCATCCATAACACATGCATGATCGAATCACTACTGCATATCATAAATCTCATCAAAACAAATGTCCAGAGGTATAGGGATATCAAATGTTTCAACAAGATCTATCAAATACAATGAATAAATGTGCCAAAAACACTCATCATTGAGGGGCATTTGGCTGTGGCACATGGTTGCTACTATCCCCTGAGGCCATAGGTCTCGTTGGATCTCTGCTCACAGAAGCTCTGAGCTCTTGTCTGACTGGATGACCCACACTCCTGGTGGCACTCCTGGTATGGCTATGTGAATGGGTCTGAGACCGAGTACCTGACTGTGTAAAGGAAATCCTCCTCTCAAGTGGCACTGCCTCAAAATATATCATCCTATAATACTCGGCCTCCTGAGCAGTCTCCAAACCCTCTGCTACAACCTCTCCAATAGAGTTGTTCTCAACTAATCTCAGGAGTCTCTCAGCTACCCCCTCAGCTTGTATGCATCTCTCCTAGAAGATATCTCGCTCTATCGTAAGCTGAGCTATTTGTGGGTCAGGAGGTGGTGGCTGAGCAACCTATGCCTCATGCTGGCTAATCGTCACCTGTGTATGTGCCAACTGACTCTGAAGATTCCAAACCTCTACCTGCAAGGCATCCATCTATCCTTGTGTAGGAGCCTTGATAGTAATTCATGTAGCTGAAGTACTCAGCTGATCCACTACTCTCGATGTTTGTGGCCTCGTACTGAAGGGTATATCAAATAAAAACCTCTGGCCTCCACTCCCACCACCTCCATCATCCCTGTCATCACCACTTTCCTCTGAGCCATCTGACTCCTCCTCCTCCATCTCCTCATCCTCCTCATCCACATCCATGGCTACTCCACCTTTATCCTCGGCCTACCCAACTTGTGCCCCTGCCTTTGATGGTACTTGTGCCTGGCTACTACCGTGCCCATTGTATCGTTGGTCCTCCCAATAATGGAGCAGGCTCCTCTGAACTAGTAAATCTCGAAAAGGGATGAGTATAGAAATATGTTGCATACTCATATGTCATCCTTGCATCTGTTACCTCTGGATGTATAGCCCAATAATCTGGCTGCAGATCTAGATTCTTTTCTCTGGCAGCCTCAATCATCACAAACAACCCCCACTCTAGCACATCATCTCAGTGCCTGGCATAGTGTGCCACACCCTGTGGCATCATCTATACTAATTTGTACTGTCTTAGGACCCTCATCCCTAGGAACCACTCAATGATAAAGGGGGTATGCCCAAACAAGTATCTAGAGCTCATGCAATAAGATAGCTCTATATCATCCACCCCCTAGGGATCACAATCTAAATACAGTCTCCTAGTTACTGTATCCAAATCATCTAGCACACATCACCAGTACTCTAACTTGCCCAGCATCGACTGGACAAGGGGACTTGTGTAGGCATAAACATATGGGAAACCAAGTGGGCAATCTCTTTGAACAATGGGGCAAGTGATGGAAAAATGCTCTCATACAAAAAATCTATAATAGAGTAACTCCATAGGAGAGACTCTTCCCATCTAAATACATGACCTGATGAAGATCATGATATAGATGGGCAAGCATGCATGATCCCCATGCATATCTAGTCTGATGGAGAAGCATGTCCTCCAAAATCCTATCCCAACCAACTGATAATCCCTTTGACCTGCGATCAGGACAAAGGAAACCACCGATGAATCCCACTAACACCAAAGGCAGTGGGGCATATCTCTCCACCATATCCTTCTAGGCAATCTCATACCCACCGGCATGAGGATCCTGGAAGACTCGTCTCAGCGCATCAGTCCCTCCAATCTCCTTGTGATCATAGATCACAAGCTCACCAACTACAGGAATACCCAGAATCCTGTATACATCCTCGAGAGTCACGATAATCTCTCTTGTGGGCAGATGAAAGGTTTTATGCTCACTATGCCACCTCTCAGCTAGCGCAGTCAATAGTGCCCTGTTGATCCTATATTGCAGAATCCTCAATAGTGGACTCAACCCACACCAGTATATAACCTCTAAATCCACCTGGGATAATCGAGGAATCATCTCCCACGTACGGGAAAATCTCTCTCTAATCTGGAGGAGGTTGAATTTCTCCTTTATAACATCACAAGCAATCATGGAAATCAATCAGCATGGGAATATCTTATCAAATCAGTACATCAAGCAAGTTCATCAATCAAATCAAGCGGACAATCAACTCAATCAAATCAAATCCTATTTGTTTTTTAATCACAAAAGCAAATCTTATCAATCATTTGTACTATTTTTTTTTCATATCGCATGGAAACAAATTTAACAGTCAATTGACTCAACATCTATTATTTGTCTTTCAATTGGGAAAGAAAATCTATCATCTACTATTTGTCTTTCAAGCAGGAAAGCAAATTTATCTTTACTATTTGTTCTTCAAGTATGAAGAAAAAATTATCAAATCAAGCTAATCTATTCTTGATGTTATTCAACAACATATAATCAATTGTCTAATCTAGCAACAATCATCAAGTACATATCAATTTTTCTTCAAAAATTGAAATTCGGCAAAAATTCATGGATGCACTAAAACAGTCAATCTATGTGCTAAAACATGTATGTGCGGCTCTAATCCATGGATGCACTAAAAGAGTCAACCAATGCATGAATCCATCTATGTGTGATCCTATCTAGTCTATGCACTAAAATAGACTACGGATGCGCTAAAGCACCTATGCGCGATTCTATTATGTAGATGCGCTACTCTATCTCATCGATGCGCTAAACTAGCCTATGCGCAAATCTAGCATTCTACGTGGGCAACTTTCCTGGATGCGCTACTTAATCTATCTTATGTGCTATTTCATCTATGTGTGACTGTTTTACACCTATGTGCAACTTTGGATGCGCGGATCTATCTAATGGATGCGCTGAACTATGGCTCGCATGCGCTAAACTGAAACGTGAAAATTTAAAAAAAATAAAAAATGCGTAAAAATCAAATCAATTTTTTTTTACGAAGGGTCAAGTCAACTTACCGGAGGTCCATATACAATTGGTCTCTGATATCAGCGGGCTTACTCGAATCTATGGCACTCATAAGGGATCGGCATCTCATTTTTATCTCTTGGAGCTCTAAAAATTACTGCAAGTTATTGTTCAAATGACAATGACTTTTCACCTTTTCCACCTTTTAAGGGTGTAAAAGTGGGAAATTATTCAAATTTTTACTATACAGAGCGCTATTTCGAAAGTTAAATCGCATTTTTCTCTCCGAAAATCAATTAAATTCTTTCGAATTGTCCTCATCATCACACGATTTATCTCTCGAGGGGGCATATAGCATCAGTAATTTCTAAATTTTAGGGTAAAATTCTTTGAAGCAATGCATAAAACACATCACTTCAAAGAGGGGCAAAATGTACACATCTAAAAATGGTCACGATTATTCAAACCTGTTAATTAATTAAATATGGATTATTTAATTAATATTCTAAAGTCATCTACATATAAATAAATTTAATTATTTATTTATATTTTTCATTTTTCCAATTCTTCTAGTTTAATTAAATAAATATGTTTATTTAATTATTGCTATTTTCCTCTTAATTAAATTAAATAAATTTCATAATTTATTTGTTTGATTATCATTTTATTTCTAAGTTTTAACATTTAAATTCAAACAATGGAATATTCATCCTTCATCTCACATTTAAATATTATATATTTAAATATCTTTTTCTCCCCACTTAATTAAATATTGTAAAATATTTAATTACTTATCTTTTTCACTTCTTAAACATAATTAAATATTAATTATTTAATTGTGGAAGCTTCTAAATTCATTATCACAAGAAATTAAATAAATTTATTTATTTAGCAATTATCCTCAACTTTCAACCAATTTTCATAAATGAAAAGATAAATGTCATGTTTGTCTCCATTTTTGAATGAGGATGGTTTTGTGGATTGAAAACATTCTTCCACTTTCCTCTCAACCTTCCACCTTTCTCTCAACTTCTTAATCTCTCACCGTTCATCTTAACAGGTTTGAATTTCAACCGTTGATCCCCGCCAACTAGATTCTTGCCTTCGAAAATCTATAAATACAACCTTCTTGCAAGTAGATTTCATCCTAGATTTCATACATAGTTACTATAGTTGCATTCGAATTAGCATATCATAATTTTAGCAATATCATAGCATTTCAAGTTCATAGCTTCAATCATATAGCAATACACATGCATTTTCAATCAATCTCATTCTCCTAAGTTGTCATTTCAACAAAGATGTTGCTTACACAACTGAGAGCCAGTAACTTTAATCAAATCCTTGGAGATATAGGACGATGGGACGAATTTGAAGAAGCTATTGTTATATAGAGTTTGTTTTATATTTTTAATCAGTTTTTTTCAATCTAATGTCTCATTGGTGTATTGGTTTACCATCCTAATTAGTTCACTTATTCTAACAACACAATATGCAACCTTTCAATTGGTTGCATCAAATACAAGGAAATGAGGAGATGGGAAGATAGTACATGAAATGTAAATGTTAGTTAAGAATACAAGCTTGTAAATGATGTAAGGTAATAATTATAAATGCATTTTTTATCAATAAATTAATTCATCTCAAATAATAAAAATGGTAAACACATTGGTTGGGAATGATATCAAGGTGTAATAATTTCCCCCTAGTATGGTCAAGTGAAGAATAGTTTGCATACCTCAAAGGATAGAAAAATTTATGTAGGTACATAGAGCACTAGGGTAGGCACACTCCCCCATTATGGCATCCCAAAGCATGAGAATATAATGGTCAAGGCAAGGTGGTTCAATATATGTCTAGTGGTAATGTGGGTTTCTAAGGTATATAATATCAAGGTTAGAAAGGGGAAGAAATGATGCCCCCAATATAATTTAAGGATAATATTTCAATGAACTCATAGGAATGAGAGGGGAAGACAAGTTAAGCTTCCCAATTAGAAGGGGTAGCTCTAGAATCATAATGAGGAAATGTAAGAATAAATGACATAGGGAAAGTAATCTAATTTTGGTATGACAAGTGAAGAACAAATTTGCATTTAGAAAAAATTATGGATTGAAATAATGAAGGTAGATATACTTATAATATAAATTTTATGCACAAGTATATAAAATATAATAGGAGAGTATAGGATCCCACAATCAAAAAATTATATGTGTTCATATAATTTAATAGAGAAATATATATAGATCCTAAAGTAAAATTGTAGCAAGTTAGCTAGTCAAACTAGGTTGACTAGTAGAAAACCTAGTTTATATAATGTATAGTGAGTTGTATTTATACAATTGGCTATATTAGCTAAGCATTCTAAATTAAATACTGAAAATTTTCATGCATGTATGATGCACTTTACATGCAGTTATGGTTGTGTTGAATAATAGAATTATAAGGTTGTAATTTGCTAGCACAATTATGTGAAGTGGATGCAGCTAGGTGTCAGACATGTATCAATTTAAAATAATCATATTGGTGTAGATTCATGCAAATCCACATATAAGTTTTTAATAATATAGAAAGGTGTAAGTGAGGAGTTACTAAATTTGTTGTTTAAGTTGGTGTGCATACTCATAAAATGGCACGTGTCCATAAAGTTATAACTAAATAATACATGCACAATTCACTTGCACTAAGTTATGCAATGTTAATTGATCAATGTATACACAAGTATGCATAGATATATTATATTATTAGTCTTCATGTGCAATTAATATTGGCATAAGGTGTATCTATAAAGGAATATTGTAACATGAGATATGTTGATGTTGAATTGATGCATAAGAGTATGAGTTGTAAGTGATTAGATTCAAATGATTTTCCCTTTCTCGTAGAGCAATGATATCAATTATAGCTATGATGACCTAAAGAACCATTAGTTTTATCAAACCATTATGTAGTTGTGTAAAAAAAAATCCCCTTTCTTGTAGAATGAATTCTTTGTTACATTAAAAAATACCCAAAGGTGTTAGTGCAAAAATGAACAAGTGGTGCATAAGGTGTGTAATTTTCTGACACATTTATTTTACATAGATGACTTGATAATGTGAAGCCAAAATTATTTTACAAATCTCAAGAATTAGTAATATTTTAAGTTTCCATACTTCTACTTAGGAACTAGTGAAGGTTTGAAGTGCCTTAGCACATGATTATTGCTTGAATCATGGTCATGACTATGCATACTTATAGATGCAAAGGAAGATAGTCTTTGTACTCTTGTCCATTATAGAAGGAAGTTCCAATCCCTATATGTTAAATCTAAAAAATAGATTTGTGCAAAGTGGTAGAGTGAAATGGACTTATTCATTAGAGTAAAGTTGTAGAGGTTTCTTATGCTTGTAGTCTAGTTGAGAGCTATATGATTCCATTTTTTATTTAGACATGGCATAAAGCAAGTGTAAAGCTATAGAGCTTATTATTTTTCATTCTAATGCCAAAAGTTGACGTGTAGATTATGCTAATATAAAGCTTTACTAAAAAGGAAGAATGTTGCACCTAGGAACAATCACACATTCTCACACAAGTTGTTGAAGACGCCATGGTTTGTGCTTGTCTATATTTTGATATATTGGATATCTATTTGAAGCTACACAAATGCTAAAAATATATTATGTGACCAACAATAGAGGGTGTACAATCAAAATGAATATGGTAGATGATATATATTTCCTCCAACTAGCTAGTAATGTTACTTAGGCTATTGTATATTTGATTTTGAACTATTAGTATATTTGGTTGTACTTCTATATAGGTAAAAAAATTAAGGATGTGACCATGTCAAGGTTATATATTTAGCACAAATGATCTAGTATCCATCATTATGTGTTGGTGAAGCTAAGGGAGAAATATTTTAGAACCTTATCCGCCAAATCTTTTCATAGTTGTAGATGTGAGCATAAGAAAACATTGCATAGAACAAAAATCTTGATGAAACTTTTGTAGATGAAAAATATTATGTTAGTAATATTTAGTGAGATACTAATTATGCATATTATTTTTTATCAATAAATTAAGTGTTGGGTAGTCCCTCACCCTTGGTATTGGATAAAATAAAATAAATACCATATGACATCTAAAAAATCATACAAAATAATCAATAAGAAACCTCTAAATTATAAATCATAATTTAATTTTGTCTCCTTTGATAAAATAAATCTTCTATAGCATAAACATCATATTTTTTTAACAAATATAATCATCTGTATAAAAAATATTCATGTCATCTTTCACTCATGTAGGAACCACAAAGTTTAAATTAATATTCAACAATAAAATCATGTTATTCCCAAGTAGCACTAGCCTTCCATAGAAAAACATAGCAAATGCATCCAAAAGAAAAGTGAAAAAACACTCTTCGATATAAAAATTGAGCTCTTTCGTAACAAAACATAACACAATGCCATCAACATTCAATTATTTAGTATATATAAGGAGGGATATAGAAAATTACATAGTTTCCTAGAATATGTCAAAAACTTGATTTTCATATACCATGCATTACTTAGCCATTCTTTGGGGTTTTTAATCAAGTAGAAAACTTATCAATCACACTTTACGAGTTTTTAATTGGCAATTTAACTAGGAATCGTCTTCCTATTCCATTCTTTCAACCAATCCAATCTTGTATAGATCTATCAATTAACACTCCTTGATTTTCATCGTCAAGGGATATGATTATCACTTTTCTTTTTTTTAAATGTATCAAAATCTAAAATCTTATCCAATTTATCCCACTCACTTGAAATACTACTATAAAATAGAGGACAAAGGGTTTTTTCTCCACTCCTTTATTAGCATGAAGATATATAACTCTATTTTATATTCCCAATGAAAGTATTGAAATGTAGAAACAAAAAAATATGAAACTAAATATTTGTCCCTTCTAAGGGTGCATTATAGTTTCTAATTCTATTTTTTTACTTTAATAGTAGAATTTATTATTACCACTAAATCTCCTTTAATAAATACATTCTCGAACCCCTTTTAAAATGTTAATTTCACCCCTTGAAGAAGCACAATAACTTCTACTTCATTAATTTGTTGTATTTAGTAGAAAACTAGACCCCTATAAAAACTTATATTAAATGACACAATCAACCCCAACTATTCCTAATTTACTTCTAGAATCCTCACTAAAGTTAGTGTTTACTATCTCAAGCCCTAACAATACCCATATAGAATATTGTTGAATCTTTTTCTTACCTTTTTATTTTGCATCTAGATTTAAAACTATCTTAAAGTAAAAATCTTGATTATTATGATTTCCTTTGAGCTTAATAAATCCTTATTTCTAATTATTTTTGGATATGAGTCATTACTAGAAATAAAACATTCTATCTTAGCCCAACACTTCTCCCATTCTCTCTTGAAATTCTAAAAATATTATTATTTCCTTCTAAATAAATATTCTAACCTACATTTATTGGAAATGAAACCCAAAGGTTACAAAGATTCTTTAACTCTTTAGGACACAAACAAATATTTACTTAAGTATACATTAATTGTGCCAAGTCTAGTTTAATTTGAAGAGAAAACATATATTCCAAATATTAATGAAGCAACAAATGATAATAAAAGAACACACTTACCTCTTTATCCATGATACATATTTAAGATCTTATAAGACCCAAATTCTATAATTTATCTTGTGTCAAAATCCTCCCTCTATATGCTAGCTAAGAAAAATAATTAACTTTAAGGGTTCTAACAACATTCTACATCCTACCACTAATCTAGTCATGTCCAACCAAATCATTCTTACTTTTTATATATCATAACTTTCTTTAACACTATAAACTATAATTATTACCATTCCCACATAGTTTATCTTTACTAAATAAAAATATAGTTTTCTTGGTGCTTGGGATCTAAGAAAGATTGTTTATTTATTTATTTGGGTATTTAGTATGTGTGGCAATGGAAAAAGTATCCCTTTTACTTTTCCTTGTTTATTTGGGCCCTCCCTGTAAAACTGAGCTTAATATGGCCTTGATTTAGTGTTAGGTCTCGGGCCCTTGTCAACTAATGTACTTAAAATGGTACCTTGCTAAAGTGTTGTAAAGTTTTGTAATGCACTTTCACACTTTTCTAGGGTTGTCATTAATAATTGGGCTTCTTTATGCTTTAATTGGCCTTATTTTGCATCCACAAGCCTCATTTAATGCATTTTTTCAAGGATAATCCTGACACAAATCAACATCCAATCATAATTATGGTGTTTTCAAGTTGTGTGGCCTAGATTTAGTGATCCAAGACTCATTTTCCACCTTGGTCATATGGGTCCCACATGGGTTTTGGGTTTCAATCCTGGCTTTACACCTTTCTAACCATTTTTTAATATGGTCCCTTAAATTATGCCTAATGGGACTCATTCACCACCTTGGGCGAATGAGTCCCATGTGGCCAAAAATTAAAATTAATTCAAATTCTTGGTGGGATTTTATCCTCCTAGATCTGATGTCGACTTGTAGTGTTGTAATTTTGGAAATTTTTGCATAATTAAGTATAAATACAAGTTTCTTTCGCTCATTTTCCCCCAAGCATTCAAGTATTCATCCTTATAGAAAGTTTGAGCTCACAAGAGCATTAATTTTTTTTCAAGAGAATTCAAGGGTAGACTATCAAGCATTCTAGAGCATTATCCAAGCATCGAACATCATGTCAAAGTATTCATGCATCATGTTTGTTTTGGAGCTAACAATTATGATGTAGGGTTTCATGATTCAAGCAAGTGTTCAATTCAAGATCTATCCCATTTGAAAGCAAGAGTCAAGGTCTACATCAATTGGAGCCACTCCATACATGTTTTCAGCCTCTTATTGCTAGGGTTTGGTGAGTCGCGACATCATATTTTGTTCATTCATCATTCTCCATTCCTATTTCATATTATTTCAAGGTTTAATTACCAAAATGGGGTTTGACCAAGGCAAACCCATTTCCACTAACAAAACAACATATTTACCTCTCTTTAGTGTGTGATTTGTAAGTTTAGATTGAGGACACAATGGGGAGAAAGCTTAGAGAAAGTTGTCACAATGTTCAAAGTTGTCAAAGTTGTCACCTTGCAAATTGGAGATACTTGGAAGACTTCTACAGGTTGCAAATCAGGGTTTTGGATTCAAAAATCAATTGGGAAGCACAAAGCAGATCTTAAAGAGTAGATTCAGACCTTGAAACTTTATAAAACCCTTTAGAACTGGGCTAATTCACCAGTTCTGGTGTATGAGTCCTAGTTTAGGTCAAAATTTAGGTTTCTACATTTTTAGATACCCATTTGCTAGATTCTTGTTTCTGCACAGAAACCCAGATCTAGGACTGATTCACCCAGCTTGGTGTATGATTCCTAGTCAACATAAAGTCAAAATTTCTAACATTTTAGAGCTCCTTCCAATCATCTTCAGATTTCCAGGTGCACACATTCCATCCCGTAGCTTTCTATTTTGTTTTAATGCATTTCTAGGTCATTTACTTAAATATTACATGATATTAGGGTTTAGCATTTTGATTTACATTTCATTTGTCTTTCCAAGCCCTAGCTTAGTGGTGAACACCTCATTAGTTTAAAATCAACCTTTAGGATGACCCTATTGCAAGATATCTTTCTCATTTGCATTGAGATATTTCAAGTTATCCTTGAATGAAATAATTGGAAAGTGGGTTGTGCTCTTTGTCCTAAACCATATGAAATCCTCCTTACCTCGGTTTTCGTTGTTTGATTTTGGTGAACCTACATTTAGAACATTATAATTTTGATTTGGAGTGCATCATCATCCTAGATCTTGCTTGCATTAACATTGCATTAGAGCTTGCATTAGTTAATTGGCATTCTAGGCTTTCTAATTTTGCATTAGTGAAAATGCATATAGGTTGCATTTTTGCATCTCATATAATTGAAAATCATACAAAATCTGCATTTTCACTTAGGATATAGATCATACAACATAAAAAGCATAAAAATCAATTAATTTTTTTTGAAAATTTTGAAAAAAACCCTCACTGGGACCTCATACACCCCTCTAGGCAAATTAGTCCCAATGCAAATTCTACACTGCATTTTTTGGAATTTAAAACATTGTTTTTGAGCTTCCATTTTATGTTTATATCTTTCTGTTTCAATTTACAAATTTTATGTTATAATCATTTCATTGTTCCTAGCTTATATTGCATTTGCATTCATCTTGCATTTAGAAGACCTTGCATGAGTATTTGGTGTCCTATTTCTAATACTATAGTGAGATGAAGTTCAAGACTCATGTCATCCCGTGATAGCACAATTTTTCATGGATCTTGGGTTGTCTGGATCTTTCACTCCTAGTATTGACACTAGTACACTAGGTATGGACCATACCCTTAATAATTCCATGCCTTCAAGTAGTGTAACAAACGTTGAAATAATGATTGCTAGTGTCCCGCAAGAAAACACAATCCAGATTCATGAGGACTTAACAAACTTACAAAATCAAATAAGTACTGAGAACATTTCAACTACCGCCATCCCTACTATAAATAATATTCATTGCATGCTTGAAAGTGAAGATGGGATTGACCTTGTGAAAAACATAGTTCAAATCTTTGGAAAACACCTCACCTCAACCACTAGTTGTCCTTTACCCGCAAAAAATGTCACAATCCAAGGAGGAATTCAAATTCCTCCTACCACAACCATTTCCTCAATTCCTACCTATACCAACCCTCAAGTCACAACAACAATACAACCGACTAGTAATGTGATTCCTTCCCTGGGTATTTCTACTAGCATCCCTAGTACCTTTGTGGCATCACATGTAATCTCCTACCACTTTGCCACCTATAAGAATTCCACTCACTTGTTCTTCAAACACATACACACCTTCAAATTTTTCACCTCTGTCTCATAATACAAGCAATGACCCTCTCATAAATCAACTATTCCAAACTATTTCATCCCTTCAAAAACAAATTTCCACCATCAACCAAAATTAAAATGGCCCACCTACATATTATGTCAAATGAAACCCATTGTCCTTGGAGATATTGTGAACACCGATGCCACAAGGTGTAGTGGTGCCTAGATTTGAGAAATATGTAGGAAAGGGAGATCCTTCTAGCCATGTTAATGCTTATACCACCTTATGCAGTGACTTTGTCCTTAATGATAAACTCTTGGCTAAGATTTTCCCTAGGTCTTTGAAAGATACTACCTTTCAATGGATCTCTTCGTTACTGGACAACTCAATTCATTCATTCAATGAAACTTGTTGGGGAATTTTTCAACCACTTACAAGTGCATATGACTCCTAGAATGACTTTGGCAGATTTGATGAGATGTAAGAAAAAAGAAGATGAAAAGATAACCAAATTTATCTCATGCTACAAGTCACTTTATTCCAAATTGATGTCAAGGTTCTCGGCCCTCACCTTCAAAAGATGTTCATAGAAAATTTGTAAAGTAAGATACAAGATAAACTTACCATGATGAAATTCTTGTCCTTTATGCACTTGTGTATTGCCCTTTGTGATTATCAAAACTCGGTTAGTAGTTGTGATGCAAATTCCACTTCTAGCCAAACTGAGAAGTTTGAGTCCACAAACAAAAACAATTACCAATCTTTTAGAAAACAGAGGAAAGGTTGTTGGAAAAACAAGAATAGACAACTGAGAGGGGGGGTGAATCAATTGTCATATAATTTAACACTTATTTATCCTTATTAACCTTTAATCTTCAAAGTACTTGTAACATTCAACCAAAAATTCATGAACAAGAAGAAAAAAATCACAACACCATAACACAATAATTTTTATGTGGAAACCTTGTTAGGGGAAAAACCACGGTGGATGACCAATCCACAATATGATATGAGTATACTCAAATAAAGTTTACAATATGGGGAATGCACTTGCATTCAAGTGCACTACCTAGAGCTCACTACTCAAAGGGAAGGCTCATTGCCTTACAAAGAGAATCAGATTAAAACCATCTAAGAGTTTGAACTGAGAAAACTAGCGTCTACATATACTTGATTACAGTTTCGGTTAGGCACAATATTCAATATTTTGTTCTACAAACTGATTCTACACTTCTACTTTGTTCTTCTCACACTCACAACATAGATCCCTCATGCACAAGTGAAACTATGATAATCTCTCTCTTTATCTGCTCTTATTCGCAATTCGCATCAACATACTACATACATTCTTCAAAATGATACAAACTGTCTCTTATATATATCCGCAACTTAGAATTCAGTTACAATATGTCGGCTTCAATAGAACAAAAGAATATTTACATCTGTCGGCTCAAATCATGAGTAAAGCATAATGTGCATCCACAATGGCCAGCCACAACATAGCTAGAACCCAAATAAATATGCACAAACACAAAAATACTTAACTAATTTCTTCCCATACATCCGCAATATGATATATTCACGAAGTCGGCTCTAGTACTGATAAAACTGAGAATTAGCTAAAAAAATATTCTAGCTTCTACATGGATCAATACAAGGCATTGAGATTTATGAATAACACTAAGAATACATCGATCAACCTTCATTGAGATACACAACACAAAATATTAATTTAAAATTTGTATGTGAATCGATGAACCCAAAATTGTTAAATGCTTTGTTCTTCCTTAACTATTTGCAATCTGACTGTTGGTATGGTAAATTGATGATGCATGGATCTAGTCACCAATTGGGGTTTCCATCAATGACAATACCAAATGATATTTGCAGTGTCTCTTGCCAAAAATCTCCCCCTTTGGCATTGATGGCAACACTTAGTGAAAAATGACTAAGTGTCGGATCAGTACCAACATTAACTACACTACCAAAATTTCAAAAACCAAAATCTTCTCCAAAATACAATTCTCCCCTAGAGATGATTATGCATATTTCACTTTTATCTCTCCCCCTTTAACATCAATGGCAAAGGCAGGAATCCGCATGCCAAAAATTTACACAAAACTGTTATGAACAAGTTGCTTATGTACAAAACAGGCTTCATAAATTTACATAAAATTGAAAATGTCTAAAAAATATTTCTTTAGCAAAGCCAAATTCGTGTTCCAAACTCTTTTGAGACTTTCCAAGATTGTTATATGTCCACAAACCAAATAGGACTGTGTCTCTACAAACTCCAGGTTTGTTGGATCACTCACTACTTTAGAATCTTTTGCTTCTTTCAATGCACTTGACATAATTTCTATCTTTGGGCCAATCAGACCTCTAAGTTCACATGCTTTTACAACAATTTTGTCATTTTCATGTTTCAGGCTCTTTATTCTGTCAAAAATAGATAACACTTCTCCTTCTAACTTTCCAACACTATCAGTTAACGAATCAAAGGCATTAGAAACAATAGCTAATTATTTTTCTAGATCCTTAACCTTCTTCTCATTTTCATCAGTAAATTTTGATAAAGACAAACAAGACTTGTAAATCTTCACACCTTCTGATAAAGCATTTTGTATATTTTCCACATAGGTGGCTAGCAAATTTTTATCCTTAGCAATCATTTCCTTTAGCCCATTTAATATTTTAGCATCAAACTCCTTTTGAACTTTGATCAAAGCAGATTTCTCAAGTGACTCAAAGCAAGTACTTACTGAGTCGATGAGCCTCTTTAGTTCACCGGAGGAGGAACTGGTTGGATCTTTCACATGAGTGGGCATTATCTTTTCTAGGACTCCAAATGTGAGATTTAAAAGTTCACTATCCTCAATAACAGTTCTTCTCTGGATTTTTCTTGGGCGAATGATGCTACTTTCATCTTCTGAATAGGACTAAGAGTAGATAGGTCAATCAAACCTTCAATCAGTTCAGGATCAAACTCTTCTTTTTGTTCTACCAAGAATTTCTTCACTGCCTCTGCAGTGTCTCTTGCTTCTACAGGAATTGTCTTTACATCAACCTTCTTCTCTTCAACCACTACTTCCTCAGTTTTTCGATTCTAACTTATCTTCAAGGATCTCTGCTTTCTCAACTAATACATTTTATGAAACTTCAATTTCCATAGGCATCTATATATTGACTTCTTCAAGAGGAATCTGAATATCTTTAGTAGTTGTATCTTGATTATCTTCTTCTTCTTCTTTTCCTGGACTAGATGAAACATCATGAGTTCATTTAGGTACAACATCAATTCTGCTATTTAACAAAAAAATTCTTAGAATCTACTATGTTTCTTTTGCAACTTCCTTGGTTTGACCCATCATCAACTTATTCACTCTTGTTTTGCTTTAAAACTCCTTCTTGGCTTTATTCAAAATTGACTTTATTTCTTCCACAGAAGCTACTGGACACAATTCAACAAGAATTTTTTCTCTCATTTGTTCTTATTTTGATCTAGCATTGACTCTCCTCATCTCCAAAATATCATATAAAATTTTGGGAAAATTTGGCATTATTTCAATAAAAAATTTATTGAAAATATTCAAATGTTTTATTTTTTCCTCTTCAAGAATTCTTTTATCAGATTCACCAAAAGACTCATACCATTTACAAAGTGGCTTGATATTTCCATCTTTAACCAAAGCCTTTTCAACTTCCTCTACTAACATACTTGGATTTTCATTTTTTTCCTTCTTCTTTGCTTGATCATCTCTATCGGAGGGTTTACTTTTTATAATAGTTGTTGCCTTGGTTCCTTGATGCTTGATTTCTTTAACACCTTCATCAAACTCTATTTCTTCATCATCGAAAATTGCTACATAGACTCTTTTTCTCTTATCTTTCTTCCTATTTCCTTCTTTACCAGATCCCTTAGATTCAATTTTCACAGGGATTGATTTTTCTACAGGGGTAGAGTGGGATGCATAGCTTCTAGTTGATCTAGCTTGGGAAAATGGTGTTGTCGGACCAGCTGATTCAGTTTTTTCTACCTCCTTTGTTGCTTCAAATTCTTCTCTTTTCTTCCTGGCTACTCTTATTTTCTCAACGGGTATGCCCATACTTTCTCCCAAGATTTCTACCTCTTTTCTAACTCTTTTGGTTAACACATGTTTCTCGAGTTCATTGTGAAATTGCATGCTATTTTCAACACAGGTATCAAATCTCTCTTCTAATTGATCTAGAGGCTTTCTCAACAAATGTTTTGCATACATTTCTAGAATGCGCTCCTCAACTTTGTATCCCATCGACATGATCTAGATTGTTCTGGGATCAAAAACTTCCATCATACATTGATCAATATCTACCTTGAAGAAAATTGTATCCTTGTATTTCTCTACAATGGAAGTGGGAATCCTCTCTCTGGCTTGCATCATAGTTTGAATTTTTTTGAAATATCCCCAAATAGTGGCATTATTTTTCTTAGTGTCTGCATATTTGTGAAAGAGATCTTTGATCTGAGTAGCTACCGGTTTGTCTTTTTACCAATGAATCTTTCTGAATCTTGAAACCTCACCCATGAAATAAAAGAATAAGCATAAAAGAAAGTTGCCATACTTGAAATAATTTTTCTTATCCTTCTTGATCTTTGCAAGATTTTCCATTAGCTGACTCCTCGGCAATTCACAAAGATCATAGTCTGCATTTTATTTCACCATATGATAGGCGACATAAATGGTAGTACCAGACACAGAGTTTCACCGATAAATACCTTTCTGTCGGATCACAATTTGATTTCTGAAAGCTTCTTCACACCTAAATTTTGCCTTAATTTGCCTTAATTTTCCTTAGAGCTCTCCAAACTTCTTTTCTTCAAAATGCAAAGTGACAAATGAAAGATGGAAATGAATTTTTATCACTCGCATACTTAACCCTTTTTGTTGCAATAAATGCATTTACCCTAACTCATCCGGTTACACTATTTTCATGCACTATGATAGATAAATATTTTGTAGACCTTCTACATTGCATAAAAATTTCTCTAATAGGTTCAACAACATCTATAGCACATCTATGCACTTACTGAACTTATCCACATTCCGGTGTCATTTACTAGCAGGGGGTTTAAGAGATTGTCTTGACAACTCCCCCTAGGCCAAAGGTCTGAAACTAATTCCCGGATGAGCTACCAAAAGAAATTTCTTGTGCTAGTGCATTTTATTCATTAGAGGGACTCTTCTTCACCCATTTCTTTTGAATTTTTTTCTTGACCACATCTGTAGTGACTTTTCCTTTTCTTTTAACATCCTTCTACATGTTCCTTCTCTGATTTACCAGACCTCTTCTATTCCAACATAATATAGCAATGTGACCAATTTTTTTGCAGTTGTAGCACACAACATTTTTATGTCTAGACTATTTGTTCCACTTATTTCCTTTTGATCTACACTAGTTAGCAGTATGCCCAGATCTATTGCATGTATAACATCTGACATTTCTATGAAATTTATTCATCACATTTTTTCATTCATTTGACTTGTGACCAAACTTATTGCAATTAAAACACTGACCTGAGAATGATGGAATTATTTGATTCATCCTACTTCTACACTAAGAAGCCATATGTCCAAATTTATTTCAATTGAAAAAGTATGCATTAAATCTCTGAGCATTAGGTTGTCTTACTAGATACCTTCCAGACTTGTTCATCTAATTTCCTTGTCTAAATCTCCTTTGCCCGGATCTGGAACTTTCTCCTTCTTCATATCCAAGACCTATCTTGTCACCATTTGTCTTGTGACTGCCAATTAGTTCATCAAGCTTGGTAGAGCTAACTTTGAAATTTTCCTTGTACTCATTTGTAGTAGCAAGTTCATCTCCGAGATCATCAATATTCTTTTCAAGTACTTCCTCATTGGTTTTATATTTTTCCAATTCATTATCCAAATAGCTGCATACTTCAGATTTTTCTTTCAAAGATTGTGCTAGGTTCTCTACATTCTTCTTCCTATCTTTAATCTCCTTGGTCATCCTCATCATGATAGATTCCATTTCATGCTTTAGGATTGTATTATCTTTGGTAAGCTTTTCGCATTCTTCTATCTTTTCCTTTAGGGCTTGACTGAGTTCTTCTTCTTCAATGCTCTTACTATCATTCTGCTTAATTTGATCACAAAGCTCCTTTCTCTTCTCTCTAGAATTTTTGATTTTGTCTTTCAAAGACTCAATAAATTTCTCAACATCCATGAGGTTTACTTGCAATTTCTGAACTTTAGACTTTGACTGATCAAGATCATCTAGGGCCACCAAAAGTTGTTGTTGAAGACTGCTTGAATCCATTGAAACACTTTCCAAGATCTCCCCAAGTTGTTAGACTTATTCTTCTGAGGAACTAGCTCTAATACCAATTGTTGGAAAAACAAGAATAGACAACTGGGAGGGGGGGTGAATCATTTGTCAAAAAATTTAACACTTATTTATCCTTATTAACGTTTAATCTTCAGAGTACTTGTAAAATTCAACCAAAATGCATGAACAAGAAGAAAAAAATCACAACACCATAACACAAGAATTTTTACGTGGAAACCCTATTAGGGGAAAAACCAGGGTGGATGGCCAATACACAATATGATCTGAGTATACTCAAATAAATTTTATAATATGGGGAATTCACTTGCATTTAGGTGCACTACCTAGAGCTCACTGCTCAAAGGGAAGGCTCACTGCCTTACAAAGAGAATCAGATTAAAACCATCTAAGAGTTTGAACTGAGAAAAATAACATCTACATATGCTTGATTATAGTTTTGATTAGGCACAATATTCAATCTTCTATCCTATAGATTGATTCTACACTTCTGCTCTATTCTGCTCACACTCGCAACACAGATCCTTCATGCACAAGTGAAACTATGCATAATCGCTCTCCTGCTCTGATCTTATTCACAATTCACATCAACACACTACATACATTCTTCAAAATGATACAAACATTCTCTTATATATATCTGCAACTTAGAATTCAATTACAATATGTCGGCTTCAATAGAACAAAAGAGTACATACATCTATCAGCTCAAATCATGAGTAAAGTATAATGCGCATCCACAACGGCTGGCCACAACATAGCTAGGACCCAAATAAAGATGCACAAACATAAAAATACTTAACTAGTTTCTTCCCATACATCTGCAATATGATATATTCACGAAGTTGGCTCCAGTACTAATAAAACTAAGAATTAGCTAGCTAAATCTTCTAGCTTCCACACGAATCAATACGAGGCACTAAGATTTATAGATAACACCAAGAATACATCAATCAACATTCAATGAGATACACAATACAAAATATTAATTGAAAATTTTGGATGTGAATTGATGAACCCAAAACTGTCGGATGCTCTATTCTTCCTTAACTGTTTGCAATCTGACTTTCGGTATGGTAAATTGATGATGCACGGATCTAGTCACCGGCTGGGGTTGCCATCAATGGCAACACCAAATTATATTCACAATATCTCTTGCCAACAAAGGCTTCCTTCAACTTAATCCCCCTTAACAAACAAATCAAAATACCAATAACCAAGTAGTTGTTGTTAAAGTCGTGATACCCTTTAGCTATGGGGACTCGAAAAGACAATTCACTCCCCTACCCAACACCCTTCATAATACAATGTACCAACTTTTAGAATAAAAAATGATTACCTTGCCTCCCATTAAAACACCCGATCCTAATAAACCATTGCCTACAAACTGTAGACCAAATTCTTACTGCCATTATCACTGACAAAACGAACATGACACGAAACATTGTAAGTGTCTTAAACATCTTGTGCAAGAACTCATTGATTTTGATCATATTTCCATCAGAGGTGTTAATGATCAAGGAAATAAGTCTGTTGCCCCTCCTAACCAAAAGTTTCAAATTTTTACCAACCTTATGCCTAATCATAACATTTCATTTGTCAAATCTAGCAAAACTATAAAGAATGATGTGATGAATCTTGATATGATTGATGATAAAAATGATACTATTCAACATGATCCTATAGATAATGATCGTATGGATGATATGGTAGGAGTGATAGACATCATTCGTCATAAGGGCCGAACTAAAAATCCTCTTGAGATTGCTTTCTCCTCATAAGATATACTTAAACATGTACCTGATGGTCCTCTTTACATAGTCGGTCATATCTATGATAAGCCCACTAATGGGATATTAATAGATCCCATCTATGGAGAGAATGTGATCACTGAGGAATTTTTACGTTTGCATGACCTCTATCAAGATATATATGATAAATCGAAAGCATGGATCAAGGCGCATAATGGTTTTGCTTGCCCTACGATGGGATTGATCACCCTTCCTTTACAAATAGGACCAAAATCATTAGATATCTCATTCTCCATCATCCCACAGTCAAGCCAATTTCGTGTGAAGCTAGGCTATCCATGGCCTATCTCCATGAATGCAATCCCCTTAGTCATACATAAATGCTTAAATTTTCTAGGTTTGATAATGAAATTTTCACCATCCATCATGGTGGCTTTAACCTGTTGTCCTCCTGTGGAAAATTTTCATTAGATTTATTTTGGCTCAAGCCTTTAGAACCTATTAAGTCATGAGAAGATTTATTTTTCAAATCCTATCAAAAGTTCAAAGAAAAGAAAATAGCAGAATTATCCCTCTAAAACATGACCACCCACCACCAAGCCTACTATCCTTTACGAAACCATGATTGAACCTAAAGCAATTCCAAATGACCAAGACCAACCCAAGAAAAAACCTTCACCTCCTTCCTACAAAATACCAAGAGATAGCACATATAATCCCATCACACCTCCTAGAATAAAAAAAGTTTACAAATTCAAAGAGAAAGTGGTTGAACAACCTCTCGTGGTTCCTTTTGTTCCTCCCCTTAGGGAAGAAAAGAAACCTATGGTTGATCAACCTGCTCCTACACAAATGCAACTTGAAAAAAGAACTAAAAGTAAAAAAGGTGTTAGAGAGCGTAGGCATAGATGCCATGCCCTTGCTTAAAAGTTAAATGTCGAAACCAACAAAGAAAATTAAAATCAAAACTTGATTGAAGCAATGCATGATGAGTCTAACCCCTCCCCAAAACAAAAATATCCTATAATGCAACCACAACAAGAGTTTAACCCTTCTTTGGACATTCTCATTCGACCTCCTATTGTGATTGATTTAGATGATGATGAGGAAGTTACCAAAATTGATGAAGAGG
This sequence comes from Sequoiadendron giganteum, assembly GCA_007115665.2. Classification (NCBI taxonomy): domain Eukaryota; kingdom Viridiplantae; phylum Streptophyta; class Pinopsida; order Cupressales; family Cupressaceae; genus Sequoiadendron; species Sequoiadendron giganteum. Next base: position 275,524,734 of record CM021107.1, read on the forward strand.
TGCATAATGAATTGAATACATTATTTTCCTCTTCCATGAGCTTAAACGAAAATTCTCCTATGAAGAGTGTTGAACCTGGTGATGGCCCTAGTTTGACACGTGTGATTGTTGCTTTTGCTATTTTTTCACCTTTGGTATAAAATGAACATGATTGGGATGCAAACGAACTGCTTTAGGTTGACTCACATGTGCCTTACTAGTTTCTTTGCATTATTTCTTTTTCTTTTTGTGTGATTGCATGTGTGTAATGTGATCCCTTGTGATGTTCTATTTGATGTATCTCTCTATTTGTGACATTCCTCCATTTTTACCTATATTCTTCTTTATGTCGTAGATCTTTTTCTTGTGTTTTCCTTTTAGGGATGACACAAGGCATTGAGACATTCATATCTCTTCCTTGTTGACCCAAAAGCTTTTCCTTTAATTTTCTTTTTCTTTGTCTTGTGTTTTCCTTTTGGGGATGATGTGAGGCATTGATACATTCATGCATCTTCCATGTTGACCCGAAAGTTTTTTCTTTGTTTTCGCTCTCTTTGTGTCATTCTTCTAGTTTTATGTGTATTTGGGGAATGATGACAGTTTTGAGTTCTCTAAAAATATTGTAGCAAGAACATACTGATCCCAAATCCATAGATACCTTGTGTTTGGATTTTCATTTTTCGGGGCAACCCCTCCCTTTTCTTATGCATGATGTAGCTTTATTTGGAAACATATGACTTGGCATAGGGATTTCCAAGTTATCTCTCATTTCCTCTTTACTGTTAGAATTTATCATTTTCTACTTTAAAGTAATTTCTCACAGCATGGTTTTTAGCAATTTCTTCAAAGTGGGGGCATACATTGGAATTATTCTTTTGCATTATTTTCTTTTCATGGTTCATGGTGCAATATTCTTGTTTCATGTGATGTATTTTTTTCTTTGTGGTTGACATTGGGTGTGATTTCCTTCAAAGGAATGATCTATCTTAGCATATTACATTCCTCTTAGTGGCTTGATGTGATACACTATGTCCCCTAAGTTGTGAATCTTCTATTCTTTAATTGGTCCTCTCTTGGATACATTAGGCACAATGTTCCCTAAGTTAAAGACCTTATGTGAACTAAGCAAGACTCCTTTGAACATTGTTTACATTTTGCATTTGCATTTCAGTTATATGTCCACCTTGCATAATACAGCTTGTATGCCTATAGAGCCATCTAGTTTTTTCATGAGTTCCAAGCATACAAAGCTTTGCTTGCCTCATGAAGCTCGAAGTTCATTGTTGTGTGGGGCCTTATCAAAGTTATCAGGAGGTATAACTTTGGTATGGTTTTACGGGAAGTCGAATGAGGGAATGAAAATCCCTTAGCCACTCGTGTGTGTGTGTGAGCGCATACCAACCATGAGTGTATGTGTCTCACCTTCTTGGATTTCTAACCTAGTGGAAAACCTAGAGTTATGTTGCCTCATAGTGAGTGTGCATTTTTTGGACAAACAACCTATATCTGATCCACATCGTGATAGAAAAATGGTCAAAGCTTGATCCACCCCTATTTTACCTTCATTATTTTTTTCTATTTTTACTTTGGCAGTGTACATGCTTGTGCATTTTTATTTCTCTTTAAATCATTATCATGTGCGTTATTTTATACCTTTGTTGGTTGGCATGGGATCTTGATCATGGGGGCTTGATCACCCCTCTTGATCATTATCATCCTATCTTACTCGCATTGGCACACTTGGACCCCTCTTGATGTGTGTTTGTCTACTTTAGTGTGATTTTGAAGCAAATTCATCCTCTCACTAAAGTGGGGGCTAAATGTGGCAACGGAAAAAAGTATCCCTTTTACTTTTCCTTGCTTGTTTGGGCCCTCCTTATAAAAGTGAGTTTAATGTGGCCTTGATTTAGTGTTAGGTCTTGGGCCCTTGTGAACTAATGAACTTAAAATGGTACATTGCTAAAGTGTTGTAACACACTTTCACACTTTTTAAGGGTTATTATTAATAATTGAGCTTCTTTATGCTTTAATTGGCCTTATTTTGCATCCACGAGCCTCATTTAATGCATCTTTTTGAGGATAATCCCAACAAAAATCAACATCCAATAATAATTATGGTGTTTCCATGTTGTGTGGACCAGATTTAGTGATTTGGGACTCATTCGCCACCTTGGGCATATGGGTCCCACCTAGGGTTTTAGGTCCCAATCCTGGCTTTACACCTTTCTAAGCATTTTTGTATATGGTCCCATAAATTATGCCTAATCGGACTCATTTTCCACCTTGGGCGAATGAGCCCCATGTGGCCCAAAATTAAAATTAATTCAAATTATTGGTGGGATTTTATCCTCCTAGATTTGATGACAGCTTGTAGTGTTTTAATTTTGGGAATTTTTGCATAATTAAGTATAAATACAAGTTTCCTTCACTCATTTTTCCCCCAAGCATTCAAGTATTCATCCTTATATAAATTTTGAGTTCACAAGAGCATTTAAGTGTTTTCAAGAGAATTCAAGGGAAGATTATCAAGCATTCTAGAGCATTATTCAAGAATCAAGCATCATGTCAAAGTCTTCATGCATCATTTTTGTTTTGGAGCTAACAATTATGATGTAGGGTTTCATGATTCAATCAAGTGTTCAATTCAAGATCTATCCCATTCAAGAAAGCATCAAGGTATACATCCATTGGAGCCACTCCATACATGTTTGCAACCTATTATTGCTAGGGTTTGGTTAGGTACAAAATATATTTTGTTCATTCATCATTCTCCATTCCTATTTCATATTATTTCAAGGTTTAATTACCAAAACGGGGTTTGACCAAGGCAAACCCCTTTCCACTAACAAAACAACATTTCTCCCTCTTTTTAGTGTGTGATTTGCAGGTTTTGATTGAGGACACATTAAGGAGCAAGCTTGGAGAAAGTTTTCAAAGTGTTCAAAGTCGTCAAAGTTGTCACCTTGCACTAGAGATACTTGGAAGACTTCTACATGTTGCAAATTAGGGTTTCAAATCTTGAAATCAATTGGGAAGAACAAAGTAGACCTTAAAGAGTAGATTCTAACCTTTAAGTTTTAGAAAACCCTAACTGGATTGATTGACCAGTTCTAGCATATGAGTCCTAGTTTAGGTCAAAATTTAGTTTTTTTACAGTTTCAAATACCCATTTGCCAAATTCTTGTTTTTGCACAAAAAACCAGATCTAGGACTGATTTGCCCAGCTTGGTGTATGAGTCCCAATCAACATTAAAGTCCTAATTTATAGTATTTCATAACTCCTTCCAGTTATCTTTAGATTTCCATGTGCACACATTCCATCTTGCAGGTTTCTATTTTGTTTTACATGCATTTCTAGGTCATTTACTTAAAGATTACGTCATATTAGGGTTTAGCATTTTGATTTACATTGCATTTTTCTTTCGAAGCCCTAGCTTGGTGGTGAACCCCTCATTAGTTGACAATCAGCCTCTATGACAACCCTATTGCAAGATCTCTTTCTCATTTTCATTGAGATCTCTAGGGTATCCTTGAATGAAATAATTGGAAAGTGGGTTGTGCTCTATATCCTAAACCATACAAAAGCCTCCTTACTCCGTTTTCTGTTGTTTTAGTATGTTCCAAATTTTTCAACTATTTCTATTTTCTAGGATATGTATCCAAGTAAACCCAATAATTTTACAAAAATTCAAACGCCGTTGAGATTCTAAAATGTGGAAAATTTTAATCAAATCTCCTCTTTCTTAAAGATCCCATTATCCTTGCCAAGAATTAAACATTTTTTAAAAATCCAACTATCTCAATTACCTACCTCCCATGTTAGATTTCTTGATAAAAATTAAATAAATTTCAAGAAATGAGAGCCTTGGGGGATATCGATAGCATTAAATATTCCCCTTGGTCTATCCTCATCAAAATATACCGCCCTAACCAGTTTATTCCATGAATGTTCTTACTCTTCATAAATTCTCCATGCTAATTTATCTCCAAGAGCCATATCATGTATTTTTAATTTTTTAATTCTATGCCTCCTTTCTCCATCCTACAAATACTCTCCTGATTTGTAAGATGGGTTTTAATCCTTTTCCTCTACATTTCCTTACCAATAGAATATCTAATAATTCTATTTATACTCTATACAATCTCTTTTAATACTAAAAATACACAAAAAAATAAAAATGAGCAACTTGAAATATTCCCTTAGTCATGATAATATTTCTATTAAACTCGACCATTTATTCTTTTAAGTTACAACCAATCTTGATTTCATATTTTCAATTATATTTTTCTAAAATTTTGAATTTTTTCCTTTGTGAATTAAGGAACCCCTTGATTTTTCTTGGACGATGCCTAATTAGAATTCCCAAGACATATAAAATTATGAATTGTCTTTCTTTAGGAATGTTAAGAGTTTTCTAAATTTATGTTGGATGTGTGTAGAATCATGATGGGACAAAAATGACAATAGGAAGAAAAAATACACTTTTACTTAGCCAAAATTGCAAAATGGATATTTAAATTTTTGTATGGGCCGGATAAAAAGTTTATTTTGATTTGGTAATACTAAAACAAAATATATATTTGTTAGTAATAGATATCTATTAGTAACATATATCAATTTCCTAAAGTAATTTTGTTATTTATTATTTAATAGAAAAAGTAGGGTTTACCACCATGAATGAACAAGATGATAAACCACTAAGTCTTTTTCTTATTAAAAAACTCAATTATGAGGGCCAAAACATGCAAATAACAATTAGAAATGATACCTAATTGTTATAACAACTATGAGGGAAGTTTTTAGAGCATAAAAAGCTGCATACTTGGTCAAAAAGTTGTTTTTGAGCTACATAGGACTCATTCACCTTTAGTGGCAAATGGGTCCTTTAGGGTTTCAAAAAACTAATTTTTGGGTCCTGTACTTCAATGTCTACACTCTCAATTCCCAGGTTTTCAGCTCTCGAAAGTCCGGAATAAATTATGTAGCCTTGTTTTTATGTTCTTACACTATGGATGATAACTTTGCAGCTTGACAACTTTTGTGATTTTTGCTTTAAAATTATTCTCCACTTGATCTTCAACCTGTAAATCTGCAAACACACATTCAAGAGGATAGAATATTATTGATTGTTAGTGAATAGGGGTTTTCCTTGGCCAAACCCCTTTTAGGTAATTAAACCAAATGATGAAATAATGAAATTGAAGCATGAAACATGAAATAATGAAGTGTTGATACCTTGGATGATGTCTTGTAATGCAAATCTACAAACTAACATGAAATGGCAATGAAAAATGTAGATCTTGATCTCAAATAATTCTTGCAAGATGGATCTTCAATGTTACATGAACTTTCTTAGCTCAACAACATGCATGAATGCACTAAACCCTTGACATGATGAAATGACTTTGAATTGCTATAATAAACTCTTGATAATTTGCCTTGAAATATCCTTGAATTGCTCTTGAATTAATCTATAATTCTCTTGTAAAGTATTAGGATGCTCTCTTGAAAATCTTAGATGAAACTATGTGAATTAACCCCTTATTTATACTAAATCTAGAGATTAACCCCAAATTCAAATAATTCAAGTTGACCTTAGATTTGGGTATTAAAATTATAAGGATTCTGCCACAATTAAATTCAAAAAGAGGGGTCCTATCAAGGGAAGACCCATTTTCCACTAAAGGCGAATGTGTCCTAGCACAACTTTCTAGAACTATGCTTTAGGGGGATGAAATAACATCAAAAACTTACCTAAAAAATGCATAGAAATTGGGTGTCCCAAAAAGGCGAATGGGTCCTGGCATAATTTCCAGAACCACACTTCATGGAGGTGAAAGTACATAAAAAATCCACCTAAAAAATGTATAGAAATGGGTGTCTTATGTGGAGAGGACACCTTGCACCAATAAAGGTGAATGGATCATAGCAGCATTTTTTTAGGACATCAGATTTTCCAAATTAATGGCCATACAATATCATTATTGGGTGTCAAAATAGATCCTTGAAAGGAGGGCTTGAATTTGAATTAAAGGGGTCAATTAACTCTAATTAACCACAATTAAATAATACCACCCTAGATAAATGTGAAAGTGTGTTACAACACTTTACAACACCTAAATAAAGGTACAAGTTAAATATATTTTATTAAAAGTGGCCCACTAGGCTTAATTAATTAGATAAATCCTAGAAAAGTGTGAAAGTGTGTTACAACAATCTTGAAAAGGATCAATTAAGGCATATTTTAGTCAAATAAAGGTCCTAGAATAGTGTGAATGCATACAACACATTACAACACTACTCCAAGACATCATTAATTCACTTTTAATGTCAGTTATCCAAACTAAGTGTGAAAAAGGATTACTTTTTTCGACACTACATTTTTCCCCCACTTTAGTGAGAGGATGACCCCATGTCAAACTCACACTAAAGTAGACATTCAAGATGCTTAAGTATGCAACAATAATAAAGATACATAATCATACCCTGTTAAAGGCCAAGAAAAATAAACAAAAACAAAGGATCAAGCAAAATCATTCTAATGTGATGCAGAACGAGGTTGTTTGTCCATAACATATGGTGCTCACTCTGGGGTAGTGGGACCTCAATCTGTCCACTAGGTGAGTTTTCCCAACAAAGTGGTTTACAGAGAAAGTCATGCCATTGTGTCGGCTTCTCACTGTACAATGAGAAATTCATGCTAATGTATCAACTTCTCATCATACAAACCATACCAAATTTATCCTCCTGATAACTTCAATAAGGCACCACAATGTATGATTTTGTTATGTAAAAAAAAATTAAAGGGGATTTCAGGGATAACTTTAAGAAACCCCCCCCTCAGCAAAGGTGTAAAATCCTGGTGAATCTTTCCTTTTATTTGAAAAAAATATTAATTTTCATTGGCGAATCTTATGCATGTTATTCAAAAAATTGTAAAATCTTAGCGAAACTTAATGAATGATTGATAATAAAAAAATAATCACACTGGCGAATCCTAGTGAATAATCAGTAAAATGATTAATTACAATGGCGAATCTCTCCTTTAAAAATTTGTATAGTCGGTCGGCGCAGTTCCCCCATATTTTTTTTGTTTTTTTTAATATTGAAGTAGGGGCCCGAGGGTGGCAGCCACTGGCGGGGTCAAGGGGGCAGAGCCCCCTTGTGGGGATCGAGGGGGAAACGCTCCCTTGTGGGGTCTGGGAACAGCGGCCCTGACGTGCTCTCACGATACAGGCAGGGTTGAGGGGTAGAGCCCCTCGCCACCAAGGAAAAATTCACTATTGAAAATGCATTGGAGCATACACAGATGAAGTGTTTTTAAAAAATCTCACTTGAAAATTCTACCATTGATTAGCTTTTAAATCAGACGGCTGCAGTGCAAGTTCATTCCATGTGTGAATATCGATGTGAGTGAACATCATCGATGAGACAGTTAGGGATGTCCTGCTGATACAACGATTTTATATGCACTTAGTGAATTCCGCGACTTAGTGAATTCCATGGCTTTATATGCACATGCCTTTTAAAAAGGTTGTTGAGTCTCAAAATTTGTTCTGGGCCACATGATCAAATCTAATCGTGTGGCCCAAAACAAATTTCGGGCCTCAACAACCTTTTTAAAAGGCACGTGCAAATAAAGTCACGGAATTCACTTGCAGCCATTTGATTAAAAAGATAATCGATGGCAATAAATAATAAACCTATTCAAGGCTAAAATATCCCTAAAATGAAATGGTAAACTATTATTAGTGGCAATATTTCCCAAAAATTAATTGTAAGAATATAAAACTATTGGCGAATATAAGTAATATTTGTATTTACAATATAAACTACTGGCGAATTAGTTATGATGACGCATCATTTAAAAATAAATTCATTGGTGAATTAATCGATACAAATTTATTTTTTTGTAAGAACCTAGTGATTGGGCATCCTTTCTATCTTGTATTATTCGCCATTTTTGGAGGTCCCGATTTCAAATATTCGCCAATTGGCGAAGATTCGCCACTAAAGTTTTCCCCGGGGGATTTTGTTTTGTTCATGTAAGGTCTCATCTTAAAGAGCATTGTGCCTAATGTCTCCAAGAGAGGAAAATTCAAAGAAATATCACACTCTTGGAGGAAATTAAGCCCAATGACACCACCAAGAAAAGGACACATCGCAAGAATAAAGAAAATTGCATAGTGAAACATGAGTGTCAATGTATTCTCCCACTTTAAAGTGATTGCTAACGTCATGCAATAGGAGGGAAGGGTTGCCCCCAAAAATACAATGCTAAAGATAACTTAGTATGCCACATGCAAGCCAACTTAAGGCATGTTGGTAACATTCCAAGATTGCTCTTATATGTACATGAAAGGTGGTCAACTAGCCAAAAGAGATAACAAGTGAGATATGAGGAGAAGGCTACCTAACCCCTTGCCCCCACTTAGTGCAAGATAGGAATGAGATGAAATGATTGATGAGAGCCATGCTAGAGTGAAAATCAATATCAATTAGAGGAATTAGGTGCCCCCACATAAGGAAGAGCACCAAAATCCTTAAGATATTGGAGTTTACTACTCAAATCCTTACATTCATTAGTAGAATGACCATGAAATCTATGATATGCACAAAATAAATTCTTCTTGTAGTAAAATTTCTTCCATGTTCTTGGAGGGAGGGATATCAAATGATCTTGGAGGAGTCTCGACAAGATACTTGCTTGATAAATAGTGGAATATGCTAATATATTTTACGACAAAGATGTCTCTTGTTTAGTATTAGGTTTCATACTTACACAAGACTCTTTAGATTGTGAGATTTTGTACTCTCTATTACAAGAGGGTGTAAAATCTGTCAAAATCAAATCATTAGTGTTTTGCGTGATGAAATTAATGTTAAGGAAGGACTTCTTTATTTCTTTTGTTTCTTTCAAAGGATAGTCATCAATACCACTAATACCTATCAGTTCAGGATGCACTAATGTTAAAGTTGGCTAAGTTTAATCTTTTGTAAGAGTGTTGATATTGACCGAAGGCTTATTTGCTGGTTCGATTTCTATCAAAGGACAATAACCAAGACCACAATTTTTTTCTTGTGTGTTGGGTTCTATAGGGACACAAATACCTTTTTCTTTAGCACCAAATCCTTTTCCACTATAACCAAGTTGTTTTATAAGTTCATAACCTCTTCCATAAAGATTTTTCATTTCTTTAGGATTTGGTGGTTGTTCGTAATCAACTTCATTGAAATGTGTTTTGTAATTCACTTGGTCTTCTAAGTTTGTTGAGGTGGATGCTTTCAAATTTTTTGTTGAATTTACAACTTTTTATTTTCCCTTTTCAAAATCTTTGTTTATGATCTTCTATTCGACCATGAATGTAGGTGTGAAATCCAAGGATCCCCTATAATATTCCAACAACTTAGTAGGTTCATCAATGTTTATTTCCTATTCTTATTCTTTTTCTGTTGTGGCTTGTGGTGTAAAGGATTCCAATGCTTCCAAAGGATTTTGTCCTTCTCTTTCGACCATCAAACAACTTTTGGGTTCAGGATCGATTTTTAATGTGTAGAAGTTTTTGTTATAGACATACTTCATGACACGATGCAAAGTAGAAGGAACACAATTAATTTTATGAATCCAAAGTCTCCCTAAAAGGAGGTTGTAAGAAATATCATTAGGCATAATGTGGACTAGATTTTTTAATGTTACTTCCCCAACTCTGATAGGTAATGTGATGACTCTGAGCGGCTGTTTTCCTATGTTGTCAAATCCTTGAATAGATAAAGTATCGAGTTTAATATAATTCTTACTCATCTTAAGTATTTTCAAAAGGTTCACACTACAGACATTCAAGGTCGAACCATTGCCAACAAGAGTTTGTTTTATCATAGTCTGGCCAATGTGAACTATTATGTTGAAAGCTTCATACTTCTTCTAAATTTCCAAGGGAGGTAACTTAATTTGGTGAAAGACTATGTCCAAGTTAATTTTGTTCATCTGTTGGATGAGTGTTGCTAGATCATTTAAACTAGTGTTAGAAGGAATCATAACTTGTTGCAAATCCTCTTGGAGTATTCTATGATAACTTGGTGATACTTGAAGCAGTTCCCATACAAAAATCTTAGCGAGAGTATTCTTAAGGTGTTCAAAAATATTATATTCCTTTCCATTTTTTGGAGTCAAATGAGAGGTGTAAACACTGGGTGCTCTGGGATTATGATGTACCCATTAAGCTTAGTTGCGTAGATTTCCAAATGTACCTTGTCTAATCCCTTTTTTGTGTCTGTGTAGGAGTACGCCTGCTAGACACGGATGAGGCAGAGGATGAGGACATGGCTGGGTAGGCAGTCGCGATGGGAGTCAACATGACTTGCCACCTCATGTTACACTTATACCAGAGCAGGAGGAACAACAGGCCTCGTAGAATGGCCCAGGAGGTGGTGGTGGACAGCTAGATCCTCCAGGGATCAAAGCTACACGTAGAGATTTTGAGGAGGCTTTGGCACTCTTAGGTTCAAGACAAGCAGTACAAGAGGTTAATCTTGGTGTGAGGACAGTTACAACACAGTTAGAGATGTTAGCATCTTCCTATATGAGGGATTTGATTCGGTCATAACCACCTTGGTCTGACGGAGTAGGCACCGGAGACTTGGCTGATAGGTCTTGATCGATGCTTTTCGATGCATCAATTCAACAGTAGTACTAAAGCACAGTGCACTATTATGAACTTGCGAAGGTTTGCGGCCACTTGGTGGAGACTGGAGGAGAAAAATCTCCACATTGATATGAATACTGTGTCTTGGGAGATATTCTTGGAGTGGTTTAGAGCCCACTTTCTTTTTGACCATTGGCATTAGTGCAGGGGCGATGAGTTCCACACCCTATGACAGTTAGCCATGATCGTAGCTCTGTATGAGAGACGTTTCTACGAACTTAAAAAGTTTGTGGGAATAGGAGATGACGAGGGGACGCTCATGCAACATTTTTTCAGGGGTTTGAATGCCCATATTAGTGGTGGTGTACGGTTTTTTTAACCCAAATTTATGGAGACAGCTATGGAGAAGGCACGACAAGTCAAGGAGAACTTAGCTATGGCATTAGGAGGCCATTCAGGTGTATAGATTGGTAGTGGTTCTATAGCTAGGTCTAGTGCATGACAAGGTCAGACTCAGGGAGTTGGATCACCGATGACTCAGCAGGGGCCTACTCAAAGTGGGCAACAGGAGAGTGCGCTTGGAAAGCATAACGACTCTCAAACATATCAGGATGATGGTGGTGCTTCGCCTAGAAGGAACCAAAACTGGTGGCGCAATAAGTGCAATCGATAGGAGCAGCCAACCCATAGTTCATAGTCTACGACCGATTGGGGTAGTATGCAACAGTCTACTGCATCGATAGGAGGTAGTGGGTTTGATCGTAACACTGGGTGTTACTCTTGTGGTCAGCAGAGCCACCTTGCTAGGAATTGTCCGCATCAGAAAACTTCTGGATTTGGTCAGGGACCAGCAATTTCAGAGCCAATAGTAGGGGATGTAGGTAGGTCTCATCACGCTTATGTTGTGGTTGATAACCATCATCTTGGTTATCAGGGTGTTGTAGTTGAGACTTCTGGTGTTGGTCAAGCAGTGCAGGATACTCGTCCTCAGGGGTCGAGGTTTTGATTTGATGTTGTTTGTATGAGGGAGTTATATCCCTACTTATGTGTAGGTTTCCAGGAGTAAGCCTGGTCTTTGGGGGGGAGAATGTAATACCCCTCCATTTTGTTTCCTGTTCTGACAACTTTTATGCTTTGTTTTGGTTTCAGCTACTATGATACTGGGCATACTTTGTTATGTGTGTTTTTTATCGCTACTTATAGAGCGATGAACTATTATTTGTGTGATGTGGTTTATCTGGTGATTTTTTTTACATGCTTTAATGATGTAATGATGTTAGTAGATATAACATGTGATTTCATATGAGATTATTGAGTATGATGGAAAAGTCAATTTTGATGAGTGTATTGGTGAAGGGGATGGGTTCACATCACTTGCTTGCGAGTGCCCTGCAATTCCATGATTTTCTCTTCATGGTGTGTATTTTATGCTGCTTATTTATGCATGATGTTGTTTACTTGGTTTTCAGGTTTGCAGGTACATGAAATCGACTCCACCTGGTTTCACAAGTTTGAGCGTGTTGATCCAATGGTTAAGTTGAACGGGAGATAGTAGCTAGGTAACTTGTGTCAAGTCTACACCCTAGCCATAGTGTGTCATCAGTCGTGTGTATTGAGTCGTTGCTTGCCTTGCTTTAATCTTATTTAATTCTGAAGGGATTCTTGATTTGGAAATAAATATTTAGAATTATTGCATTAAATTATGCTGATAGTTATTTTATCCCTCTTATGTTTATGAGGTGAAATTATGTAATTGTAACACATTTGTACTATTGCCTCATTCTAGGAATGAGAGATGTAACTATTTATTATGTTAATGATTATGGAAATTGTATCTTGGATGGTTATCTATTTTATGTTATGTTACACATTTATGTTGATTTAATACTTATTTCATAAAGTAATTTAATGCTATAGTTATATGTTGTTGTATGTGTGGGTTTAAGTAATCCCAACCTTGTAGCCTTAAAGGTTGTTGTTTATTAGTAAGTGAATGTGTATGTTGAATTACACTTTAAAAAAAAATTGGTTCGATTAAGTTGTTAATTACAACTTCCTTTAGGGTTACTTAGCGGGGCATTACAGGAGCACTAGGAAAGATAATATTAGGTAATGGGAGGGATGTTGAAGGTGTTTGTTTTGGTTACAAATTATTCCTCATGTTATATGTATGAGAAACGGTGTCATAATTTGATTTCTATGAAAAATTATTCTTAGGTGGTTTGAGGATAAGCATGGGTTTGCTTTGAACTTAAGGTTTTTGTGAGGGTGGATAAATAATTAGAGGATTCTTAGGATGTCCCATAGGGTATGTAGAAGTTCCACTAATCAAGGGGGATCTAATGGACACTTGCACATTCATAACCTCAACAATTTCAGTTTGATGTCTTTCTAAGGAAGGGGAGTCTAGTGTCATCTTTTCACCATCACCTAAGGAAGCCACATTACTATTGTTGTCATTTTCTTGCATCATGATATCCTTCCTAGGAGGAGATTTTTTAGGAGAACTACAAACTGGATGTTCACGACATTCATTTCTTGGTTCTTCTAAAGTGACTTCATCACAAGTAAGGGAGTCATCAGTGGTTGGATTGTCTTGTATATTAGTGATGTTTTCCTTAGGGGAAGAGAGGAAAATAAGATTCCCATGATTCTCATTGGTTGTATTTTCTATCAAAATATCTTCTTTAGAGATATTAGGAGAAGGTCCAATTTGATTGTTATGATTGTCCATGGTTTCATCCTTTTTCTCTAAGGTCTCATTCTCTTGTACAATGAATTATACCCTAGTAGGAGAGATTTTAAGAGGTTGATCACATTCCATGATTGTATTTTGTAAAGTAGCTTCATCACAAATAGGGGAGATATCAAGAGAAGGACAACTATGGTTTTAATGATTACCAAATGGTAGGAGCATCAGGGAAGGGAGGAACAAGATTCCCGTGACTCTCAATAGGTGTATCTTCTAACACAAAACTATCCACCAAACTATCTTCTTCGCATTGAGGAGGGATATTAGGAGAAGAACAAAATTGATTGTCATGGTTATCTATGATTTCATCCTCTTTCACTAAAACATTCTCATAAGCAAGGGATGAATGCAGACTAGGTAATGTGATGTTTAGAAATGTTTCTATGATCTCATCCTCTTGTGTCATAATATCTTCCCAAGAGGGAGGAGGAGAGAGACAATCAAGACTTTCATGATTCTCAATTATTGTACCTTCTTTCACCAAGATACCTTCGTCACTATTAGGAGAGGTATCATGAGAATAACAATTATGGTTTTAATGATTTTCTATGCTTGTATATTCTTGTATCATATCATCCTCACCAACGGGATAGATAATAGGGTTTGATATGGGCAATGCAATATTAAGGATTGTGTCAATGGTTTGATCCTCTTGCTCTAAGATGTTCTCATAGCTAGGAAAGATAGTGGAAGGATGGCTAACATGTTTCTTAATGACCTCATTGTTATGCTCTAAATTGAATTCATAAGAGGGGATGTTGTACTTATGCAATCCATTCTTAACCATATCAAAACCACATCTCTTAAGAGGAAACATGATAACATGATAAAAAATTATAAATGTAATTTTGGATTTTGACAATGCACTAAATGAAGCAAATTAAGTTAAGTTCACTAAATTTAATGAAACAAAAAATCAAAAAACTGAAACATAAATGTAACAACAAAAAACAAAAGCATAAAACAAAGATTTCAAATCCCAGAAAATGTAGTTTCAGATTTGATCGGGGACTCATTCGCCAATAAGGGCGAATGGGTCCTAGTTAGGTATTTTTGAAATGTTTATGGTGATTTATGAGTGATTTTTGACGCTTTTCAGATGACAAAAGGTATAGGCTCATCTTGATCAAGGAATCATTCACTAGTAAAGGTGAATGGGTCCTAGATCAGGGTTTTAAAGAGGTGAATACTATAACTTCTAAGTTATTTTGTGTAACTTTTGTGCCCAATTTCAAACTGTAACTCTTATGACAGAAATTTCTAGAATTTGATGACCTAATGCAAGTGAAATGAAGGGAAAATGATGACCTATATAACACCTTTTGAAATTAAATTTTGTTTTTATTTTCAAATGAAAATGTATGAGATCTAAATGATATGCAAAATGATTGATTTGTTTTGTATTTTTTAGATTTAGAGAAATGCAAAACAATGCAATTCTAAACCCTAAATGAGATGCAAGTTTTAAAACCTAAATGAGATCTAATCCAATACAAAATGAATGCAAGATCTAATATAGGATCTAACGAAAGACTTCAAAATTTAAAAAAATGCAATATTTAATGAGTCAAGCTCACCAAAATGATTGAAAGAAAAAGTGGAGTTTACCACCATGAATGAACAAGATGATAAACCAATAAATATTTTTCTTATTAAAACACTCAATTATGAGGGCCAAAACATGCAAATAACAATAAAAAATGATACCTAACTATTATAGCAACTATGAGGGAAGCTTTTAGAGCATAAAAAGATATGTACCTGGTCAAAAATTTGTTGTTTTTGAGCTACAAAGGACCCATTCACATTTAGTGGCGAATGGGTCCTTTTAGGGTTTTGAAAAACTAATTTCTAGGTCTTATACTTCAATGAATGCACTCTCAATTCCCAGGTTTTCAGCTCCCGAAAGTGGAATAGTTTTTGTAGCCTTGTTTTTGTGTTCTTGCACTAACGATGACAACTTTTGTGATTTTTCTCTAAACTTCTTCTTCACTTGATCTTCAACCTATAAATCTGCAAACACACACTCAAGAGGATGAAATATTGTTGATTGTTAGTGAATAGGGTTTTTCCTTGGTCAAACCCCTTTTAGGTAATTAAACCAAATGATGAAATAATGAAATTGAAGCATGAAACATGAAATAGTGAAGTGTTGATACCTTGGATGATGTCTTGTAATGTAAATCTGCAAACTAACATGATGTGGCCATGAAAAATGTAGATATTTATCTCAAATAATTCTTGCAAGATGGATCTTCAATGCTACATCAACTTTCTTAGCTCAACAACTTGCATGAATGCACTAAACCCTTGACATGATGAAATGAATTTGAATTGTTGCAATAAACTATTGATAATCTTCCTTGAAATATCCTTGAATTGCTCTTGAAGTGCTCTATAATGCTCTTGTAATGTATTAGGATGCTCTCTTGAAAATCTTAGATGAAACTATGTGAATTAACCCTTTATTTATACTAAATTTAGAGATTAACCCCGAAATTCAAATAATTCAAGCCGACCTTAGATCTGGATATTAAAAATATAAGGATCCTACCACAATCAAATTCAAAAAGAGGGGTCCTATCAAGTGAGGACCCATTTTCCACTAAAGGCGAATGGGTCCTAGCACAACTTTCTAAGACGATGCTTTAGTGGGATGAAATAAAATCAAAAACTCATCTCAAAAATACATAGAAAGGGGGTGTCCCAAAAAGGCAAATGGGTTCTGGCACAATTTCTAGGAACACGCTTCGGGGAGGTGAAAGTACATCAAAAAACCACCTCAAAAATTCATAGAAAGGGGTATCCTATGTGGAGAGGACACCTTGCACAAGTATAGGTGAATGGGTTTTAGCAGCATTTTTGAAGACATCAGATTTTCCAAATTAAATGTCATACAATATCATTATTGGGTGTCGGGATAGTTCCTTGAAAGGAGGGCTTGAATTTGAATTAAAGGGGTCAATTAACTCTAATTAACCACAATTAATTAATACCACCCTAGATAAATGTGAAAGTGTGTTACAACACTTTACAACACCTAAATAACGTACAAGTAAAATATATTTTATTAAAAGTGGCCCAGTAGGCTTAATTAATTAGATAAATCCTAGAAAAGTGTGAAAGTGTGTTCAACACCTTACAACACTCTTGCAAAGGATCAATTAAGACATATTTTAGTCAAATAAAGGTCCTAGAATAGTGTGAATGCGTACACCACATTACAACACTACTCCAAGACATCGTTAATTTAGTTTTAATATCAATTACCCAAACTAAGTGTGAAAAATGATTACTTTTTTCGACACTACATTTATATGTTTTTCAAAATGAATATTTGTTATTGTAAAACATATATCTGATGCATCCGGGTGGACTAAAAATTGACATCACCCAAAAACATTTTTAGGTTTGGTTTCAATTTTTTTTTTGGTTTGGTGGTCATTGACATCTCTCGGCATCACAAAATTTCAAATTCAACAAAGAATTGCAAGAATTAAACTTTCGTTGGTTCGCAGTTTCAACACTCGTAGGCGGTTTTGTGAAATTTATTCCCAAAAATCTGTAAGAGCTAAAGTAGAAACCTTTTGTATGGGAATTCTTGGAGCTACCATGTCGAATGTAAAAAAAAATAGAATTCATATCTTTTGTCGTTTGAGAGAAATTAATGCTGAAAATTTGTATCTTAAATGTCGAAAGTGTGTCAATGGTTTACAAAAAGGTTTAAATTTTCAAAATTTATGAAGTTTGGAATGAAAACCTTTTGCAAAGGACTTGAGGGAGTCATAACACATTTCTAGACAAATTTTTAGACAAAATGGAGAACTTTGCATTTTACGTAGGTGTCGACACCTTGAATAATGTCCAAGTGAAATAATGAATTGTCTTTAAATTGTGCAACTTCAACGAATGTGATGTCATTTTTATAAGATATATATACATATGAAAATAAAGTAGAAAGAGAAAAATAAATGTTAAAAAAGAGTGAAATTTTAAAGACAAAGAGGTAGCTTCATAAGAAAAGAAAAGAATTAAAAAGTAAAATAAAAACATTACATTCTCATATCCATGCTAAAAGGTGAAGGGACGCAAAAGGCAGAAGTGGAGGAGACAAAAAAAAGGAAAAAAAAGAAGAAGAGGCACGTAGCCAAGAAGAGAGAAGGGGGGCAACTAGAATTAAAAGGTATAAGGTAAGAAAAGAGGGGTTACACATGAGTAAGAAGGAAAATTAACATTTTAAAAATATGCAATCAGAGGGGGTGTGCATTAAGAAGATTGTGGGTTGTGAACACAGGTAAAAGAAAGTCGTGAGCAACTACAAATAAAGGAGAAACCCACATGTGGGTTGTGCCATATGATATGGCTGTATAAAATTCAAATGCAATAGAAGTTCTGGAGCAAAAGTGAAGGCCATGGGTGTAGAGGATAGGAAATAAAAATGTATTTACACTCAACAAAGGAGATAAAAATTACGTAAGGGGAGTAAAGATGAAAACTACATACAAAGATTGAAGTTTTGAGCAGAGGGAAAGTTGGATTTTGAAATTGTAGATTGAAATTTTTACTGTTTGCAAGAATTGTATTTTTTTTTGGGAAGAAGAAATCAATAAGTTGAGTTCTTTAAATTTTGACATCATTTGAAATATGAGTTCCATGGATTTTGTGAAAATTTGAAATGCAATAAAATTGACAAACAAAATTGTTTGTGTAATCTGTGGTTTGGTTTTTGGCTGAGGATTTGTTCGAATAGGCCAAACTTGAGTGAGTTAATATAATTGAGATTGAGAATGTGATTTTTTGTCTACATAATATCCATTTTGAAAATGGATATCCATTATTGGAAAAAAAAATTCTATTTTGAAAAGCCCAAAAGAGCACTCTTCACTAAAATGGGCATAACTTATGTGTCACTTATCAAAATTTCTATTTTTTATAGGTGTTGGAAAGGTGATTCAAAGCTATATGCAATGGAATAAGTATTTTTTTATAGATTATGAAACAAAAATTAATTATAACCATTTGAAATTTATCCTTCATTTTTGAAATTTTAAATGCTCACAACTTTTGCATAC
Source organism: Sequoiadendron giganteum (assembly GCA_007115665.2). NCBI lineage: Eukaryota > Viridiplantae > Streptophyta > Pinopsida > Cupressales > Cupressaceae > Sequoiadendron > Sequoiadendron giganteum. Next base: position 275,543,181 of record CM021107.1, read on the forward strand.
AAAGTCTTTTTTCATGATTTTTTTGCAATAATCGTTTAAAAATACTTGAAACATTAAAAGATTAATAAATATCCATTTCTCTTCCTCCTCTTTCTTTCCCAAGTTGTATTTATCTATAGATATCTCTCCCTCTTTCTATCCCTCTCTCTCCCTCACTCCTTATAACTCCATGTTTCTATATCTATCTACTTCTCTCTCCTCTCTATTTCTCTCCCTCCTCTTCCTCTTTTTATATCTCTATCCCTCACTATATCTATATATCTCTCTCAATCATACACACACAATCCTGATTTCTCCTTCCCTATCTCTATCTCTATATCTTTCTCCCTCTCTTTCTATACATCTCTCCATCTATGTTTATTTAGCTAGATGTCTTCCTCTTTCCCCTCTCTCCTCTCTCTCTCTAACTATCTCCATCCCTTTCTCTACCTCTTTATATCTCTCTCCCCCTCTCTCTATACCTATCTCTCTCCCTCTCTCCCTCTCTCCCTCTCTCTATCCACCTCTCCTATCTCTCCCTCTCTACCTATCCCTATCCCTTTACTTTACTCTACCCCTCTCTCTCTCTCTCTTTCCTATCTCTCTCCCTCTCTATCTATCTCTCTCCATTTCTCTTCCCCTTGTATCTTTCCTATTTATATATATTTCTCTCTCTATCTCTATCTACCTATCTCTCTCCATTTCTTTCCCCCTCTATATTTTCCAAGTTATATCTATCTCGACATCTCTCCCTCTTTCTATACCTATCTCTCAAGCCCTCCTTTTATGTCTCTACATATCCTCTCTCCTCTCTCTACTTATCTCCCTCCCTTTGCCTCTATTTATATATCTATATCTCTCTCTATTTGTATGTCCATATCTCTTTGAATCATACACACACACACTCCCTATTCTGCCTTCCCTATCTCTATATCTCTATCTCTCCCTCTCTATCTATTTAGATATATCCCACTCTCTGCCCCATCTCCTTTACTCTCCCTATCTAACTATCTCTATCCCTTTCTCCACCTATATGTATCTATCTCCCCCCTCTCTATCTATCCATCTCTTCCTATCTACCTCCCTCTCTCTATGCATCTCTCCCTCTTCCTCTCCCTCTCCCCACTCTATCATTTCATATTTATGTATATATCTATATATATATATCTCCCTTTCTCTTCCCCCCTCTATCTTTCCCAAATTATATTTATCTCTAAATATCTAACCCTTTTTATATCCCTCTCTCTTCCTCTCTCCTCTCTCTCTATATATCTCCCTATTATATAAATCTCTCTATCTCTATCTCCATATCTCTCTAACTCATACACACACTCCATTTTTCTCCCTCCCTATCTCTGTCTCTCCACCTCTCTCTATCTATCTCTCCCTCTCTCCCTCCCCCCCTCTACTTCTCTATCCCTCTCTAACCACCTCTATTTATTTATCTACCTCTATATCTCTATCCCTGATCTCTCTATACCTCTCTCCCTATCTCCATCTCCCTGTCTCCTTCTATATCTATTTAGATATATTTCCCTCTCTGCCTATCTCTCTCCCTTTCCCTTTCTCTCCCCTCTCTGTCTTTCCCTAGTTATATATATATATATGTGTGTGTGTGTGTGTGTATCCCTCTTTCTATCCCTATTCTCTCCTTCAATATAACTCCATCCCTCTCTATATATTTAGCTATCTCTTCCTTTCTCCCTCCTCTCTCTCTCCCTCTCTACATCCTATCTCTCTCCCTTTCCCTTCCCCTCTATATTTCTCATTATATCTCTCTAGATATCTCTCCCTCTTTCTATCCCTATCTATCCCTCTCTCTCCCTCTCTCTCTACCACTCCCTCTTTCTATATCTCTCTACTTCTCTTTATATTTCTCTCCCTCCCTCTCCCCATCTCTCTCTCTCTCTATATCCCTCTTTATAAATTTCTCCATATCTCTCTCTCACTCATATGCATACACACTCCCTATTTCTCCCTCCCTATCTCTACCTCTCTATCTCCCCCCCTCTCCTATCTCTCTCTCCATACCTTAGCATTTAATATCAAAAAACAATAGCCCACATTGTTACACCAAAATTAATAACATAGGTTAGTTTCTTATTTGTGTACATTTCATTGGATTATCTTGGATTAAACCTAAAAGAAGTTTTATTTTTTATTTGTATTTTAGTGAACCTAACCAATCCTATACAACCTAGTATTCTTATAGGGTTTCTTATTTATATTAGGGTTACTCATATCTACACTTTTATGATATTTATGTATCTTAATTTTATATATGAAACTCTTTGCATGACCATTTCTTCATTCTTTTTATATTGTTACATCTTTTTCCTATTATCTTGATTCTGAAATCCCTTTCATTTACCCTACCCATCCTTGGAAACCACATTAAGGTTTCATTTTCATATTTGATACATCACTGCTATTTCTAGTTTTTCAATATGAAAGTGTACCTTTGGGATTTATTTTTCTTATCTTTCATTCATTCCACGAGTTACTTATGAGTTATGTCAAGTCCACAACTATGGATTCATCCTTTGATTTTGTACTTAACCCTACACAATATTTATTGTTATTCTTCTTTTTTATTTAGTTGGTATTAAAATTCTCTACTCATTTATAGTATCTAATGATTGCGTATATTAAAAATACCTTGGATAAGTTATCATTATGTCATAAGAGAACACATGTTATCCTAGGTCAACATGTAGAAAGGTGTGCATAAGATCAAAAACAACAAGAAAAACTTCTATGATGGTTTATGTACATTTATTACTCTCCTTAGTACACACAATCTAAATGTTCCATTATTGATTATTCTTTTAATATTTCAAGTATTTTGAGATGATTGTTAAAAATCATAAAAACTTGGACTTTGTGTGCAAAAGTTGTGAGCATTTGATGTTTCAAAAATGAAGGATCAATTTCAAATGATTACAATTATTATTTGGTTCATAATATAAAAAATATACCTATTCAACACCTATAAAAAGTCAAAATTTTAAAATTAGTAACACAAAAGTTATGCCCATTTTATTCAAGTGTGCTTTTTAGGCTTTTATGTAATAGATATATAGATATATCCATTTTTTAATAATGGATATTTCTTTTGAAAACATAAACTTAATAAAGAAACCTCTAAGTAATAGATATCCATTACAAATGGATATTTGTTACTAATGAATATCTGTTACAAATGGATATGTGTTACTAATATTGGATATCCATTACAAATGGATATCTGTTACTAATGGATATCTGTTACAAATGGATATTTGTTACTAATGGATATCCATTACAAATTAATATCTATTTTTTCTAACATAAATATTTTTCCTTGATTTTTTCCTCAGGAAATATTTTGAATTAGGCTTGGGAGTTTCAAGCCTAAAAGGTCAACTGTTCCAACATGTTTAGAGGTTTCATCCTCTTTTTAGGACTTCAAGATTCATGCTACCAAAATTTTTAATTCAAATTTGATGAAATGAAAAGGGTTTATTCAAGAAATTGTTACCATTCTACCACTATAAGATATGCTTGATTTTGAATTTATTAGATAATTATTATTGATTCTCTACATGCACTATGTCTGAAGTCTTAATTGATAGGTTTCTTGAAAAATACCCATAACTTTAAAATCGTTTCACCTTTTTCAATTTTTTGGAAAAATTTTGTCTCAACTTCCAATCTTGTGCCTCTGTCAAAAAAGACTTAGCAAAAAATGCATCATTTTTTCCCTTACCGCTTTATCATGGTGGTTTGTTTATGCCTTGGCAGTACCACAGTGAGAAGGGCTAGTGGTCACCACCTTCTCACGCATGGTGTTTTCCGTCGTCGTAGTGGTCGCAGTAGGTGGCTCGCTATCTATCACACCGTCTACCGCCGCACCGTGGGTGGTGATCTGGGTCACCGCGGTGGCCGCGGTGTGACCGCTGGCAGTTTTCCAGGGTGGTCACCACCCTACTGCGAGGTGGCCTTGTGGCCTTCATGGTAGCACAGTTGACTGTTGGCAATTTTCCAGGGCGGTCACTACCCTATAGCGGCCCCGCGGTAGCACGCTTGACCGCTGGTGGTTTTCTAGGGTAGTCACCGCCCTACCACGAGGTGGCCTGCCGACCTCGGTGGTAGCATGATTGACTGTTATTGGTTTGAGCAAGCGGTCACCGCCTTGTCACGGAGGTCTGGCGGTCAGGGTCCGGTAGCACTATATGACCACCTGTAGTCTACCTAGTCGTCACCGCCACACCGTGAGGAGACTTGGAGAGCTTGATGGTAGCACGGGAAAGGTTGAGAGTGAGTCGAGTGGGCTCACTACCATGTCGCGGTGGGTATGTGAGCTCTGAGTGGTGGCGTAGTGGAGACAATATGAGCTCAGACTGAGTTTGACCCAAAGTCAAAGCGTCAAACAAATAAGGTGGCGACACAAGGCAAGTTCCAAACATCTGATTGGCAGAAGAACGAAAAGGTAAAAGGCAGTTATTGCAGGCCGAGTTTCAGCTGGAAACAAAATCGATTAAGGCATGAAATAAATGCCTGGGTGGCTTGATGCAATCTGAGAAGATCGGTTACTTGTTTGGATGGAAAATGAGGCATGGATCAAAGTCATGGGATTGGTTGGAATATTGAATGCAAATGTAAGACTTGATAGTCGATTGCATTATTATATATGTAAATCAATCATAGGTTGATGAATGAGAGTAACTTGAGCAGAGAGTAATTTCATTGTATGCTATGAGCATTTTAATAGTGAGTGAACTTGAGTGTTGTTGTGAGCTGATTATCAGAGAGTGAAGACCAAACTTTGTATGTAATTTGTTTATTACTGTAATACAAATTGTCTTTGCTTGGTGTGGTGGGCTTTTTACCTGAAAGGTTTTTCCACGTAAATACTTGTGTCAATCTGTGAATGCTCTTTTCTGTTCTCTTTTATGCTGTATGTATTCATCTCAAAAGTTTTTAAGAAGCTTTAGAACCTATTTTTTCTCCTCTCCTCTATTGTATTAGTGTTAGGGAGGTATTCCACACTGTCCCCTTTTCTCCCTTCAAGTGGTTTTAGAGTCTGGCTAGTTGTGTTATCCTTGATTGAAAGGTCAGGTTTTTGTGCTAATACTATTCCAGTGGGAGTCTTGCATTGTTAAAACTTGTTTCTGTTTGAGATGGAAAGTACGTAAGGTAGAGTAGAGATTGAAAAATTCAATGGTAGCAACTTCGAGTTATGGAAACTCAAAATGGAAGACTTACTTGTGGATAGAGACCTTTGGGTAGCAGTGTCTGGAACTATGCCACAAAGTATGAAGCAAGAGGATTGGGACCTTGCTGATAGAAAAGCAAGAGGTCTGATTAGACCGAGTCTAGCTGATTTTGTACTCCTGAATGTCCATGAGGAGTAGTCTGCAACTTCATTATGGAAGAAGCTTGGTGATATTTATCAGGGAAAGTCTCTGGTAAATAAGCTTTTCCTGAGGAAGAATTTGTACTCCTTGAAGATGGAAGAAGGTGCATCTTTTACAGACCATCTGAACTCGTTTAACGTGAGTTTTACTCAACTGGCATCTGTAGGTGTAAAGACTGAGGAGGAGGATCGTTGCATGCTCCTGTTGTGTTCGTTACCTAACAATTGGGATCATCTGGTGATGGCTATTAGAAGCACAACAATTGCATACAAGATGGATGATGTGGTTGCTTCGCTTTTGTCTGAAGAAATGTGAAGGAAGTCTTTTGAGATGGCCAAAGAGGCTCTTGTTGTTCAAGGTAGACCAAAGGAGAAAGGCAAGAAAAAAGACAGGAAGTCGAAATCCAAATCTGTAGGGAGATCAAAGTCTCCTGGTAAAAATTCCAAGGTGAAATGCTAGAACTGTGGGAAACTTGGTCATATCTAAAAGGATTGTAAGGAGAAGAAGAAGAAGAATGCTTCAGAAAATGACTCTTCATCTTAGAGTGATGCAAACGCCTTCATTGCATTCTTGGCAACTCTAGCATTAGATGATGTCTGGTTGGTTGAATCAGGTGCGTCTTTTCACATGACGTCTCACAGAGAATGGTTCTCCAAGTATGAGAAGTATGATGGTGGAAAGGTGTACCTGGCAAGTGATTCAACGTTGGAGATCATTGGCAGAGGTAGAGTCAAAATTCAATTTCCTGATAGTAGATTAAAAGGGATTGGTGGCATACTACACATACTAGGTCTGGCTCATAATCTTCTTTCTGTCAGTAAGTTAAATGACGCTGGTGTAGAAGTTCCTTTCTCAAGTAAAGGATGTAAAATGGCTAGAGATGCAATGGTGTTGGCTAAGGGTGTTCGTACTGACACTCTGTATAATTTGGATGCACATCCTGTTCAATGTAACAATGCCTCTGTAGATTCATGTAAACCAGTCCCCGTAGAGAAAGGTGAAGACACTTCTCTGGATGCAAATGCTTTGGAGGTAAAACTCCCAACAAAGAAGACTATGTTGTGGCATCATAGACTTGGTCACATAGGTGAGAAAGGTTTAAAAACCTTGAAGAATAAAATAAGGGCTTGATTCTTGTAACCTTGAGTTCAATTTTTGCAAACATTGTATCTATGGAAAACAACACCGTGTTTCATTTTACTCGAGTCCTCATAAATCTTCTGGTATACTGGATTATGTCCATTTTGATGTGTTTGGTCTAGTTAATGTTCCTTCATTATCGAAGTCTAGATATTATGTTTCTTTTATTGATGACTATTTGAGAAGGGCATTTGTATACTTTCTTAGAAGTAAATCATAAGTGTTCAATCAGTTTAAAGAATTTAAAGATTTTGTTGAGAATCAGATTGGAAGGAAAATTAAATGCTTGAGGACAGACAATGGCGGTGAGTTATGTTCAGAATATTTTGAAAGGTATTGCACAAATCATGGAATTAAAAGGCATAAAACAATACCTTATACTCCACAACAAAATGGAGTTGTTGAAAGGTTGAACATGACACTGATGGAAAAGGAAAGGAGTATACTGAGCGGTGCTAGTCTGGAGTAGATTTTCTAGGCTGAGGTTGTGGCTACAACATGTTATCTGGTAAATCGTTCTCCTTGATCTGCTCTTGTTGATAAGACACCTTTGGAAGCATGGTTTGGTAAGAAGCCCTCTTTGAGACATGTTCGTGTCTTTGGTTGTGAGGCATATGCATATGTGCCAAATGATAAAATATCAAAGCTTGGTAACAAGGTTGTTAAATGTATCCTCATTGGCTATGGTGTTGGTGTGAAGGGATACAAGCTTTGGAACCTTGTTACTGAGAAGGTTCTATACAACAAAAGCATGATATTTCATGAGCTGAAACCTTCAGTAAGTGATCAACAACTCGAGACGGATCATAAATAAAAGAAGAATGATGCAGTTAAGATTCCTCAAACTCCAGAAAAGGAAGAGTTGCATGGTGTACCTAAAACTGAGGAGAGTTCAAGTAGCTCTAAGATTTATGATGATGAAGAACCACAACCTCAGCCAGTAAGAAGATATACACAAGAAAAGAGACAACTTGAAAGGTATGGTTTCTCAATGTTAGATTCAAACTATGCCTATGCCTTGATTACTAGCATTGATCAGCCTAGGACTGTAAAAGAAGCAATCAACATGTCTGATTCAAATTCTTGGTTGGAAGCCATGAATGAAGAAATGGATTCTTTGAAGAAGAATGAAACCTGGGTCTTGGTAACTTTGCCTAAAGGGAAAAAGCTTGTTGGCTGTAAGTGGGTACTCAAAAAGAAGACTAGTCTTAATGGCAGTGTTGAGAAGTATAAGGCAAGATCGATTGCAAAGGGATTTTCCTAGATTGAGGGAATTGATTATGGAGAGATTTTTTCCCTTGTAGCAAAGTTGACATCTATCAAATTTTTGTTGTCATTGAAAGTTGCATATGATTTAGAAATTGAGAAGATGGATGTGAAGACAACGTTTCTCCATGGTGAGTAGGAAGAAGAAATTTATATGTCCCAGCCTGAGCACTTCATTGAAAAAGGTAAAAAAAATATGGTCTGTAAGTTAAAGAAATCCCTGTATGGTTTGAAGCAGTCCCCTAGAATTTGGTACCAAAAATTTGACATGTTTGTGTTGTCTATGGGATTTGTTAGATCAAAATCTGATCATTGTGTGTATTATAAATCTAAAAATGATCGTGTGGTTGTTATTACACTATATGTGGACGATATGTTGTTCATAGGAAATAGCAAGTCTATGATTTCTGATCTTAAATCTCAACTATCTGCAAAGTTTGAAATGAAAGATCAAGGTGTAGTTAGGTATATTCTGGGAATGGAGATAACCAGGGACAAAATGAGCAGAAAGCTCTATGTAAGTCAAAGTAAGTATGTCAATTTGGTTCTAGAGAGATTTGGTATGGATGACTACAAGCAGCTAATTGTTCCAGTTACGAAGGGAACAAAACTATCTATTGAAGAATGTCCAAAGTCTGCTACTGAGATGGAGGACATGACCAGGGTGTCATATGCAAGTGTTGTTGGTAGTTTAATGTATGTGATGGTCTGTACAAGACCAGACATTTCCCAAGCAGTGAGAGTTCTCAACCGATTTATGGAAAATTCGAGAACATCACATTGGGATGCTATGAAGAGAATGTTCATATATTTGAAGGGGACTTCAGAGTATGCTTTGTGTTACCATGGCAGTTTGGTTGCATCACAAAGAACACTCAACATTCATAGATATGTTGATTCTGATTGGGCAGGGGACATTGACAGCAGGAGATCCACTAGTGGATACACGTTCGTGTTAAATGGTGGAGTAGTCAGTTGGATGAGCAAGCAACAAGTTGTAGTTGCTTTATCCACTACTGAGGCAGAGTACATGGTAGCCACCCATGCCTGTAAGGAAGCAGTTTGGCTGAGTCGTTTGTGTTCGGACATTTTTTTTAATGTAGGGTAGATTACTATTTGCTATGATAGTCAGAGTGCCATTTGTTTGGCAAAGAACTCAACTTTTCATGCCAGGACAAAGCACATTGATGTGTAGTATCACTTCGTGAGGGACATGGTTGAAGATGGAAAGGTCTACCTTGAAAAGGTTGACACTTTGGAAAATGTTGCAGATGCATTAACGAAGCCAGTGAGCACAGACAAGTTTAGATGGTGCACAAAATCTATGGGCCTTGGGGCCTATGAACGTCGATAATTTTTGAAGTCTAGAGGAAGCTGGAAGTCTTCACCAAGTGGGAGCTTGTTGGGAAAATTATGTCTCAACTTCCACTCTTGTGCCTCTGTTAGAAAAGACTTGGCAAAAAATGCATCATTTCTGCCCTTACCGCTTTACCATGGCGGTTTGTTTATGCCTTGGCGATACCACGGTGAGAAGGGCTGGTAGTCACTGCCTCACCGTGCACGGTGTTTTCCTTCACTGCGGTGGTCGCAGTAGGTGGCTCACTATTTTTCACGCCGGCTACCACTGCACCGTGGGCGGTGATTTGGGTCACCGCAGTGTGACCGCTAGCGGTTTTCCAGGGCGATCACTGCCCTACCATGAGGTGGTCTAGCGGCCTCTGCGGTAGCATGGTTGACCGCTGGCAGTTTGCCAGGATGGTCACTGCATTATCGCGAGGTGGCCTTGCGACCCCCGCGGTAGCACGGTTGACCGCTGGCAGTTTGCCAGGGCAGTCACTGCCCTACTGTGGGGTGGGCTACCAGCCTTGATGGTAGCATGGTTGACCATTAGTAGTCTAGGAAAGTGGTCATCGCCTTTCCATGGAGGTTTGGCGGTTAGGGTCTAGTAGCATGGTATGACCACCTATAGTCTGCTTGGCCATCACCGCCACACCACGAGGAGACTTGGAGAGCTCGGCGGTAGCACGAGAAAGGCCGAGAGTGAGTCAAGTGGGCTCACCGCCATGCCGCGGTGGGTATGTGAGCTTGGAGCGAGGTGCGGTGGAGACAGTATGAGCTCAAATTGAGTTTGATCGATTTTGACCCGAAGTCAAAGCGTCAAACGAATAAGATGGCGACACGAGGCAAGTTCCAAACATCTGATTGGTAGAAGACCGAAAAGGTAAAAGGAAGTTATTGCAGGCTGAGTTTCAGCTGAAAACAAAATCGATTAAGGCATGAAATAAATGCCTAGGCTACCCGATGCAATTTGAGAAGATCGGTTACTTGTTTGGACAGACAATGCAACATGGATCAAAGTCATGGGATTGGTTGGAATATTGAATGCAAATGTAAGACTTGACAATCGATTAAATTATTATATATGTAAATCAATCATAGGTTGACGGATGAGAGAGTAACTTGAGTAGAGAGTAATTTCATTGTATGCTATGGGCATTGTAACAGTGAGTGAACTTGAGTGTTGTTGTGAGCTGATTATCAGAGAGTGAAGACTAAACTTTTTATGTAATTTGTTTATTACTGTAATACAAATTGTCTTTGCTTGGTGTGGTGGGTTTTTTACCTGAAAAGGTTTTCCCATGTAAATACTTGTGTTAGTCTGTGAATTCTCTTTTCTATTATCTCTTTTATGTTGTATGTATTCATCTCGAAAGTTTGTAAGAAGCTTTAGAACCTGTTTTTTCTCCTCTCCTCTGTTGTATTAGTGTTAGGGAGGTATTCCACATTGCCCCCTTTTCTCCCTTGACAAATATGAAAGATGCATCACACTACATGCTTCACTAGATATAGGTTAAAAATATTTGAATTTCATATTTTTTTGACCAAGTGAGGTTTGTCTAGAAAATTATTTTTTAATATTTTCAAAAATTCCTTTAAAAAAATCATAACTAATTATTTACTTACAAAAAAATAAAAATTATATGTGTCACATGTTTGCATGTGCCTTCTACTTATATTTAAAGGTTCTTTTTTTTTTTCTCATACTAGGTTGGCTAGAATGACACCTAGTTTCTTTTTTTTTCAATAATTATAGTAGTGTGCTTCATTGAAATTTTACTTTTTCACAATAATTTTTTTCAAAAAAAAATAGTAGCCTAGAAACTAAATTGAATTTACTACAAATTCCATTCTTACACATTTTCCAAATTATTTTAATAACCTATTCATTTTTTTATGTGAAGTTGCTTAACTCTATTTTTCTATATTTTCATTGCCACTTAGAGCTATAGTTTGACCCATCATGATCCTACACTCACCATTTTTTACTGGACACTTACTCATTATTCCACAATGTCATTTTGAAAACTAAAGCTTCCACTATCTTATAAAAGCCCAAATAGGATAATATTCATCCAAAAATACAAATGTGAATGAGAAAAATCATCATTAAATATTTTCAATCCTCTAATATTCCCCCTTTCACACATATTCCTAAGAAATCCATCCACCAATATTTTCATTATAATAAATATACATAGGGAAAGAGAACCTCCTTGCCTTATACCCCTAGAGTTAAAAAAAACATAGGGAAACCACTAACCAAGACAAAAATAATCACTCCTTATTAAAACCAATTGAAATCAACACCTTTCAAAAAAAGAACCAAATGAATCTTGAGGAGAAAGGTAAATTATTGATGATTATTTTATGAATAGAGAAAGCATTTATACATGAGAATACAGTTATGTAACCACACTATAAGTGGTAGCATAATCGATGGTAGTTTATGCAGTTTATTAAACAATGTAACATAACTGCTACACTAATATTCCCCACTTATTATATTGTTCTTGCAAATGTACCCCTGAAACCTCAATCTTCACACTGCTAAGAGACCCCCCCTTAAGGTTTACATTACACAAATAAAACATATAAAAAGACATGTTGATTACACAAAAATTACACATTCTTGAGAAGATTTTTCATTTAGAGAAAAAATATTAAATTATGTGGAACTCCATTAAGTTGTCTTGTAATCCTTAGAAGGTGTATCTACCAAGTTGAATTCTAGAGTTCTCAAATTACCACATCCCCAAACTCTCGATTCAAAGATCCCCTGAATTATTGGACAACAATCCATTGCTCCATCAAGTTGTCTCATGACCCTTGGAAGGGTATAATTCCCTAGATCCACTGACTCCTAAACTATTTGGGCAACAATCTATTTTGAGATCACCAAATCCCTTTTATTCTTCAAAAGAAAACTTCACAATATATGCATTGTTTAATTTGGTTAATATTAAAAGGAAAGAAAAAATGTATGCTTCTGATGCAAAGAACCATCTCAAAGTGAGAAGCTATGTTGAGATGATAGTATACCTCCTACCTCCATTACCTCTAGCCTCTAATTGTGAAGGATCAAAGTACAAATCCATTCCTAGTACCTTCAAAACATTAGTCATCAACAAAATAATCATCTAGTGGATCCTTATCCTCAACATAGGCTAAGCTAACTTCATTTTCAGTTTAACTTTAAGTTTTCCTTTAAGAACATCATTGGATCAAGTTCTACAAGACCAAACCATGTGACCCTTTTTCTTAGAGTAATAACATTCAATTTTCCCCTTATTTTTATTTGATCTTTAATTATTGCTTCGTAAGTATAATGCATTCTCATGTTGAGAATCAACTTTTGTATCTTCTACATTTGTTCTCTTTTCTTCTACTAAAAGGGTTGAAATCATATCTTCTAAGGTATGAGAATTCATTTGATTGAGTGTAAAAATAACATTATTGTATTTTGAAGTTAAATTGTTTAACAAAATAGCTTTAGCATTATCATCATTTACTAGAACATTGAATTTTTCTTGTTGTCTAATGAGAGACCTCAAATTACTTATGTGATTTGACATAGTGATTCTATCTTTCATTTTGAATTTAAATAGTTGAATTTTTAGATAAAATTTTGCATTAACTAATTTTTCTCCAAACATTTTATTTAGATAATTATCTCAAATTTTCATCGATTTAATTTAGAGTTAGAAAGAGTAAGACCAATAATAGCCTTGGCTTTATCTTCTCTATTAAATTCTAATCCATTAGCTTATTTGCATATGTAGTGTTGGCAAAACAAGAATAAACAGCTGAGAGGGGGGGTGAATCAGTTGTCACAAAATTTAATACTTATTCAACCTTATTAACCTTTAATCTTAGATCTAATAATTAACAGTGAAAGCATAAATCAACAACACATCAGAAACACTTGAACACCAAGATTTTATATGTGGAAACCCTGTTAGGGGAAAAAACACGGTGGATGTTAGTCCACAAGATTATACCCTGTTAGAAGTATAACGAAAAATGAATAAGGAATGCACATGCATTCAGGAACATTTCCTAGAGATCACTGCTCAGAAGGGAAGGCTCACTACCTTACATAAAACAATCAGATTAAGTCCATCTGATAAGGTTGAACTGAGAAATTAGCTTCTACAAAAGCCTGATGACAGATTCAGTTAGGTGCAAGAACACTTCTTCACACTTCACTCAATATTCTTCACACTCTGCTCTAAAATCAAATGATCTGATCTTTATTCACACATTTCACATTCACACTTCATATTCATTCACCGAGCATACTTCAAAATGAGGAAACAATCGCTCTTATATATATCTGCTACATGAATTTACATCAACAACTCTGTTGACCCAATTCATGAACAAATCTTAATGCAAGCCAACCTAAGTCAATCACATTATAATGAAGACCTAAATAAACATCCTCGAACACACCAAGCATTAAAAAATTAATCCATAAGGATCTGCAACACACTACCACCATCATGTCGACCAAGAACATGAAAAACTCGAACACACAAAGGATAATCTTCAATCACGAGCACACTGATCAACGCAGATGTACCACAATGATAGAGCATGATCCAGAACCATCACTGAACATCACAGTAGCATATGCAACAACTTAATTTACAAGAAATGCATTCTCTTCTACCAGAAACACCTGCTATAGTAATAAAATAACTGTAGGAACTTCAGAAACTCATAACTCGCTCCAATCTTGATGCCTACCACTAAAACTTCCAAACAACATACTAGATAGGATAAAAAAAACCCTTTAATGTGCGACTTCTGATTATCAACGTACACAAATTTCCACCATTCTAATGATCATAGCTTCATAGACTGCCTACAACATAATTATTCTAATTTTCTCAATATCCTCGACATATATAGCCTTCAGAATTATCAATGCTAATAGTGTTGACATCAATGACAACCACATATCAGAAACACAACCACAAAATCCAACAATCTCCCCCTTTTGGAATTGATGGCAACACATGATGTGAGAAATACCATCAACATAACTATCTCTTATCAAATTGTCTCCTTCTTTTCATACTATTCTTTTCCTCTTATATTACTTTTCTCCCCTTTTCTTCCTCAAAGGTTTTTTCACATTACTCTTCTCCCCCTTTGACATCAATGGAAAAGGTACACAAGATTTGAACCATATATCATCCGAATCATGTGACTACCCCCCTGAGTAGAAGCCACCACAACATCAATCTGAAACAAGATCTGACTATGAGTGCACAAATTGATGCAAAGACTTGCATCTTAGTTCAAATTAGGAGGGGAAATCACCCCTAATTTTCCTTTGAGATACTCAAAAGTATCCTTAGGCAATAGTTTAGTGAAGATATCTGCAATTTGTTCCTTAGTGGGCACATATTCCAATCTGACTTCTTTATCACTCACTTTGTCTCTCAAAAAGTGATACTTGATAGATATATGTTTTGTCTTTGAATGTAACACTAGATTCTTGGAAATGTTTATGGCACTTGAGTTATCACAAAATATAGCAATAGGCTCATTATACTCGATTTTGATATCTCTCAGCATCTATTTAATTTAATACTTGAGTGCAATTTTTTGCAACATCAATATATTCTACCTCAGTAGTAGATAAGGAAATGGAATTATGCTTTTTACTTAGCCAAGACACCAACTTCTTCCCCAAGAAGAATGCACCACCACTTGTACTTTTCCTATCATCTATATCTCTTGCCCAATCTGCATTTGTAAAGGCATTCAGAGTAAGGTCATCATCCTTAGAATACCAAAGACCAAAATCAACTGTTCCTTTCAAGTATCTAAAAATTCTCTTTATTGCAGTCACATGTGATTCCTTTGGACCAAATTGATATCTAGCAACCATACATACAACATTCATAATGTTTGGTCTAGTCTGAGTCAAATATAGCAATCCACCAATCATTGACCTGTACCTTGTTTGGTTAGCCTTAGGAGAATCATCATTCTGATTTAAATTGCATTCGGTTACCATGGGTGTACCAACTAGTTTTGAGTCTTCCATGCCAAAAAAATTCAGTAACTCTCTTACATATTTGGACTAATATATGAAGATTCCATCATCTAACTGACTTATTTGCAATCTTAAAAAGAATTTCAGCTCTCCTATCATTGAAATTTCAAATTCACTTTTCATTTCCTCAATACAACTTCATGCATAAGTCATCATCACCTTCAAAAATAATGTCATCAACAAAGACTTCAATAATCAACTCTTTATTCTAATCCATCTTGAAATACAAATTGTTGTCAGCAGTACCTTTATTGAATCCATGCTTCAACAAGTATTTATCTAGTCTTGCATACCAAGCTCTAGGGGCTTGTTTGATTCCATACAGTGCTTTCTTCAATCGAAAAACCATATCTTTTTCATCAGTCAGTTGAAATCCATCTGGTTGCTCAACATAAACTTATTCTTCTAACTCACCATTCAGAAATGTTGACTTCACATCCATTTGATAGACTTTGTAATTCTTGAGAGTAGCATAAGAAAGAAATAACTCTACAACTTCAATTCTAGCAATAGGGGAAAAGGTTTCTTCAAAACCAATACCTTCCGTCTATGAGTATCCTTTACATACCAGTCTTGCTTTATTTCTGACCACTTCACCTTGTTCATTCAACTTATTCCGAAAGAACCATTTGGTTCCAATCACATTTTTATCCTGAGGTTTGGGAACAAGAATCCATGTATCTTTTTTCTCTATCTGCATCTGTTCTTCATTCATTGCTTCTATCCAATACTCATCTTTATGTGCTTCATTGACATTACTAGGCTTAGTCTTGGAAATCAGGCAATATTCTTCTACAATTCTTCTTCTACTGCACACCTTTTTTCTTGTCTCCTATAATCTAATTCTTAGAGTGATTAAGCTTTACATACCTTGGGACTTTGGGATTCTCTCTAACTTCTGGTTCTTTTGTTCTCTCTTCTGCACTTCCACTAGCTTCTCCTTCATGATTCTCTTGATTCACTGAAACAATTTGAACTTGATTTTGTGTCTATGCATTCTTTCCATTATCAGTACTATCTTGTTGATCATATGAATCATATCCATAGTATCTGGATGATCTAACAGTGTCTTCATCAACTCTGACATTTTCACTTTCAACCATTTTCTTCAATCTTCTGTTGTAGCACCGATAGGCTTTGCTCTTAGTAGAATAACCCATAAAGATTCCTTCATCACTTCTAGCATCAAACTTGCCAATATCTTCATCTCTCTTGATATAACATCTACTTACAATGATTTTGAAATACTTAATAGTAGGCTTATAACCAAACCACAACTCAAAAGGAGTCTTACCAGAATTACCATTAACATTTACCCGGTTGATAGTGTATACAATAGTGCTTACAACTTATCTCCAGTAGATATGAGGAACATTACCTTCCAACATCATAGTTCTAGCAACATCTAGAATTTTTTTGTTCTTTCTCTCAACAACTCCGTTCTGTTGAGGAGTCTGGGGAGAAGATAACTATCTTTTGATTCCATGCTCTTCACAAAATGAATTGAACTCCTGGGAAGTGAATTCACCACCTCTATCTGATCTTAAGCATTTGACCTTCAATCCTATCTCATTTTATGTCATAGCTTTGAAACATTTGAAATTTTCTAGAGCTTCATTTTTTCTCTCAAGAAAGCAACCCAAATCATCCTAGAGTAATCATCAATAATCAACATAAAGTAACTTTCTCCTTGTAGACTTCTGATTCTAGATGGACCACATAGATCAATATGTACCAGCTCCAGTATTCCATTAGAATGATGTTGTTTGCTCCGATAATAAATTCTTGTTTTCTTTCCCATCTAACATTCCTTGCATATAGTGTTAGTAGGCTTCATTAACTTAGGTAGATCTTTGACTGCTTGAGTGGAGCTTAATTTGACAATGTTATCAAAATTCACATGACACAACCTCCTATGCCATACCCAGCTTACATCAACTTGAGCAATTAAACAACTTTCAGTAGCAACACTTAAGTGAAAAATGTTACCTCTTGTCTTTGTACCTGAAGCAATTACATTTCTAGAGCTTCCAAATATCCTGTATTTTCCATCTTTGAACTGAAGATTGTATGCCTTGTCAACCATCTATCCAACACTCAAAAAATTATGCTTCAATCCTTCAACATAAAGGACATCATCAATATTGTATTTACCGCCAAGAGAAATAGTTCCTCTACCACAAATCACACCAACATTGTTATCTCCAAATCTTACAACACCACCGACATATTTTTCCAATCTTATGAACTTTATTTTGTCACCAGTCATATGATGTGAGCATCCACTGTCAATCACCCATTCATATTTTTCATCAATTCTGGCTGCAAGAGCTTTCTCAATATTTTGATTGTTGGTAGATTCAATGGACACGGTACCATTTTCCTTGATAGAAATGAATGCCCATCCATCTTCATTTCTAGTTTCTTTATCAGATTCATCATCAGTAATACCTTCTTTAGCATAATAACATTTATTTTGAAATCTAGACTTGTCAGGTTTGTACTTAGAAACTCTTTCAGGACACCTTGATGCAAAATGACCTATCTTACTGCAAGAGAAAAAAATAATATGCAAATTTCCTTTATACTTACCTTGACCTTTGGCTTCTCTTTTCACAATCAACGCTTCTAGCTCTCTTTCTTCATCTTCAATCTGTCTCATCTCATCTTCATATTTGAATGTTTTTCTGGAACTTTCTCCCAGATCATATCTCTCTTGGATTTTTCTGGATACAATAGCTTTAAATGCATATTCTATCTTAGGAGTAGACTCACCAAATTCACTTACCTCAAAGGAAGCTAGTTTACCAATCAACATGTCTCTTGTTACATTTATTATTTTTCTGAGTTCTTCAATAGCACGAGCTTTCATTTTGTAGGAAGTACACACTGATCTAAGCACTTTATCCACAATCTCATCTTCTTCCATTATTCCATTGACACACCTAATACCCATCACTAATTCATTTACCTTTTGCATGAAAGCAACAATGTTTTCATCTTCACTCATCTTTAAGTTCTCTCACTTGCCTTTTAGACTTGTTAGCTTAGCGATCTTCACTTGTGCATCTCCTTCATACAATGTTTCCAATTTCTTCCAAATCTCATGTGTTGTCTTTAGACCTATCACATTTGTCATCTCTGAATCTGTCAAAGCATTTAGTAATACTTCTATAGCCCTGATATTAGTTTCAACTTCTTTGATCTCATCAGGAGTAGTGGGACCATTCTGAGGAATATTATATTTGTTCTTTGTAATCTTCCAGAAGAATTTACCAATGCACTTCAAATGACACTCCATTCTGACCTTCCACAGAGAGAAATTTGTACCATTGAATCTGGGACTACCCTTCTTGTATGATGTCATCTTGGATCACCTCAAGCTATTAAACTTCTTTAGAGGAATCAACTCTAATACCAATTGTTGGAAAAACAAGAATATACAACTGAGAGGGGGGTGAATCAGTTGTCACAAAATTTAATGCTTATTCAACCTTATTAACCTTTAATCTTAGATTTGATAATTAACAGTGAAAGCATAAATCAACAACACATCAGAAATACATGAACACCAATATTTCATATGTGGAAACCCTGTTAGGGGAAAAACCATGGTGGATGTTAGTCCACAAGATTATACCCTGTTAGAAGTATAATGAAAAATGAATAAGGAATGCACATGCATTCAGGAACACTGCTCAGAAGGGAAGGCTCACTGCCTTACATAAAACAATCAGATTAAGTCCATCTAATGAGGTTGAACTGAGAAATTAGCTTCTAGAAAAGCCTAATGACAGTTTCAATTAGGCACATAAACACTTCTTCACACTTCGCTCAATCTTCTTCACACTCTTCTCTGAAATCGAATGATCTATTCTTTATTCACACATTTTGCATTCACACTTCATATTCATTCATCGATAATAATTCAAAATGAGGAAACAATCGCTCTTATATATCCACTACATGAATTTACATCAACAACTCTATCGGGCACAAATAAAGAATAAATGAATTACAAACTATCGACCCAATTCATGAACAAATCTTAATGTGCACCAACCTAAGTCAGTCATATTATAATGAAGACATAAATCAACATCCTCGAACATGCCAAGCATTAAAAAAATAATTCATAAGGATCTGCAACACGCTACCACCATCATGTCGGCCAAGAACATGAAAAACTCGAACAGGGAAAGGAAAATATTTGATCACGAGCACACCGATCAACGTGGGAGTACCACAATGATAGAGCATGATCTAGAACCATCACTGAACATCACAATAGCATACACAACAACTTAATTTACAATAAATGCATTCTCTTCTACCAGAAACACCTACTACAATAACAAAATAACTGTAGAAACTTCAAAAACTCATAACTCTCTCCAATCTTGATGCGTACCACTGAAACTTTTTGAAAACATACTAGATATGCTCAACAAAAAATCCTTTAATGCGTGACTTCTGATTATCAACGTACACAACTTTCCACCATTCTGATCATCACAACTTCACAGACTACCTGCAACATATTTATTCTAATTTTTTCAATATCCTCGACATATACAGCCTTCAGAATCAATAATGCTAATAGTGTTGACATCAATGACAACCACATATCAACAACACAACCACAACATCCAACATGTAGATGATTTTTCCTTCCTATTTACTATTACCCATTTATTTTTATTTTTCAAGTATTAAAATTAAATACAAAGTTTTTTTCTAAAGGAATCTCAATCTCAAAAAATACTCCAAAAAAATAGAATTGTTGTAATTTTAGTTGTAAAGTCTTGGCAAATAACTATCATATATGCCTCCATTCATACACAATATAATCCTTTTTATATATACTTCTTAATGTAAGAAGTGATAAACCTTAAAATTTTATTCACCAAGTTCTTACCTCTTGTGTATACTTTGTCCTTACATATATACTATGAATAAATTTGCAATGCTCAGTCTTAATTTATTAATTGCAATGTTTAGCATAAGAATGCTTAAAATGTCTACAGCTTCTTCATCATCCATACACATATTTCTTTCATTCTTATCATGCAGTCATACAAACTTCAACATTTGGAAATGAGCATGTAATTCAGTTCCATTTTGATTGAACAAAGTTCAATTCCATTTTGCTTCAATTGAACTTTCATTATCACCTTTGATGCAAGCATACAATTACATTGCTCTAATAAATTATGAGGAAAAAGACAAATACTTGATGATTATCCGATGAATAGAGAAATAATTTATGTACACGAGAATACAATTTTATAACTACATTATAACTAGTAGCATAACTGATGGTAGTTTATGTAGTTTATTAAACAATGTAATATAACTACTATGCTAACAACTCTATTGTAAGTATGTGCAATCTATTTTTTCAACATGCCCAAAAATTTTATGGATTTTGAAGTGTGCAGAGTCTCATGGACCATAATCACTCCATCAAGAATATACTTCTTACTTACATAACCCCCTTGTTTATCACAAATAATGACTAGTAACAAAATTTTCAACCTCTCAATAATTTTCTTTGAAATAACTATGTACATAGTATTGCACAACAAAATCTACCTAAAATTAGCATATGTTAAATGATTTGGTTTTTTATATATTAGGGATATAAATGTACAATTAATATCCTTCAACACCTTTGTTGACATCATATATCCATTTTAAGCACTTTGTTAATTCCTTACCCATAAGATCCTTACACTTTTTAAACACTACCATTGGAAAAACATTAGATGCTGAAGATTTATCAAGTTCTATTAATTTACCATTGAATTTAACTTCATCAATTATGAAAGGTTTCAATATTTATTTGTATTTTGACACTTATAAATTAATTTGGTAATGACAAAAATGAATTTATCCATTTTCAAGTTTCATCCTTTCTACCATTTTTAAATAATAAATCTATAGAAAAAATAATCAGCTCCTTCTTGAAATATTGTATCTCATTCAAAACTAGAATGTTGCCATCTTTAATGATAAAATCAATTAACTTTTTTTTGAGCTGCTATTGATTGATTATTATTTTTTATTTATATCCCCCTCTTTAATCTAACTTTCTCTTGACTTTTGCTTCTAGTAAATCATCTACCTAAGATACACACACAATTAATATTTTCAACAATTCTTCTTCTTTTTGAAGATTTTTAGAAGTCAAAGGAATGTCCTAACTATAAATTTTAGCATTGTAAGTTCCTCTTCTAGCTATACCTTTTCAATAAAAATATTTCCAAAAAAATAAATATTCTAGTTAAATTGTAGATGTCTTTTGATCATTCTTAGCTTTTGCAAAGGTATAAACATCTTAGATCCAACACTCAATTCATAACCCAACCACAAACCCTTATTAGAACTACTAAATCAAGATATCTAAATGACATTAGCTCAAAGTTAAATGAGCACTGTTTAAGACATTTATTAGTTTTAATTGATAAAATTATAAGAGTATGATCTAATTTTGATACATTGAGAAGTTAAGGTTCCAAAATCCAATCACCTTTCATACATGTTGGGCTATGAGGAAACTATCTAACATTTCTACTTGATGTTGCTAATGCCTTTCCATATATTTGTCTATGCAAGCTTCCTAACTTTGTGAGACAAGTCCAAATTCCAATCACCTTTCATACATCTTGGGATATGAGGAAACTATCTAAATTTTCTACAATATTGCTAACGCCTTTCCATATATTTGTCTATGCAAGCTTCCTAACTTTGTGAGACAAATCCAAATTAGAGAATTAGCTACCACAAACTATTAATTTTTTTTTTTTTTTGATCTACCATTCTCTTATCTTCTAGGCCAAGAATAGTATTACACTCTTCCAACTCTCACCATTAAATCTATAAACTAGGACATAAGTCCATATATTTATTTCATTTTCCTTTTTTGAACAATACTATTTGGGTCATAGTCATTCCTAAAAAGATATTTTTTATAATTTTGAACCTTATTAACCACCCAATTCCTCCCCTTACACAAAAATAATCCTTCAATATGACTAGGGAATAAAATATCAAGATTAGTGTGGATATTATATTGGCATATTGGATCAATAAGAAATTGAGTAGGTGGTTGCAACTAGGGTAGGTGATGGAAGGGTAACAAATGAAGGGTGAGGGGAATTAAGATATGTATAGGAATGGGTGTGATAAGTGTGAGGGGTGGAAGAGGTGATAGGTTGGGAAAGAGGCATATAGGATGAATGAAAATGAAGTTTATGTAGGGCCATGAATGTAGGAATAACAATTAGGGATAAATATAGCATGAGATGAAGTGGTAGGTGTAGGAATGATATGATTGAGAGAGGTGGTGATAGGTTGGGTAATGGTAGATGAAACATACATATAGGTGTAATAGATCATGAGGGATGCATGCATCTCAAGAGGGTTATAAGTCTATAAGGAGGAGAGAAGGTGGAGATAATATCTAACCATTATAAATGGTAATTTACATGGCTATGGGTTTATATAATTGCAATAGTCCAAAGAGTAGTGATGGAAGAAGGAGATGAGGTATATGCCCTACTCATATGAGATTAAATAATTTTAGCACTACCAACTTGCGAGATCTATGATCCATATGGCTTATTGATGAACACATTGTGAATCATATTAAGAATATTTGTGTAATATTCAAGAGCATTAGCCAAACTACTAACCCTATTTACAAAATATTAGTTGGCCACAGGAACATCATGCTCATGCAATCTTGATTATCGTCTAATTTTTTCTCTATAAAAGCATCAAAATAAATCTAAGTATCATTAGAATGGGAAACCATGTTAAGGTTTAGAAAAAAACTCCTTCTCAATGGAAGATTAGGATTGTGAACTTAGCTCATGACATAACAAATATAGGATATTAAAGGTCAATAGTTCACTACCAGATTAAAAATTAGAGCTACTAATGGTATACCAGATATGAAAATTATATCATAATGGAGTAGCCAAGGGTGGAAAAAATATATCGTAAATAATGAAATCAAAATCCTAAAAGAAAATGTGTATCAATGAAATAACAATGAAAGGTGCATAAACCCTAACAAGATCTAAAAAAGGGTAATATAATACAAAGTTGTTTGTTCCAATTACTACCACTGATTGAGCATATAAATTATTCCTTATAAAATATGGATATACTTTCTAGATCCATTAAAATATTTTCATTTTAACCAACATAAATTAGTTTAAAGGAGACAATTTTACCTAAGGAAGAACTCATATTTCTCAATTACACTTTAAGCTTGGTAGATAAAGTTGGTAACTTGGTATTTAATATACTTTATGTAGCAATTAACTATTATATCATGGAGTCCTCCATCATTCATCACTTAATTTTTTATTTTCTCTCTTTTGGGGGGGATTTTTGTACCACTAGGTTTTCTCCTTTTCTCCGTTTGTGAGAGATCTTTTGCATATTTGTACATGGGTACCTAAAATGGCCTTGTAGTTGAGACCCATATTTTCATTTTTTGCATCATTTGCATAATAATCTTCTCCCTAAGTTGCACTTAAGGGGGGGGGGGGTGTTGGTGTGAATATAAAGTCTTGTACCTAGTAATTTACCTTGCTAGGGACTTAGGGGACTTATTCACATGTTAAGTTTACTTAGGATATAAAATTATTTCTAGAAGTCTTAGTTGGCTTTTCTAGAACTTATCTCATCTAGCTTTTATACATGATTCCTAGGTAGTTAATTTGTTAGTTGTCACATGTCATAGGATTAAGACACATGCCACAATCATGTTCAATCCTATTCCTCACCTTGCCTAAATAAGAAAGTTCATTGTACACATATGTAACATACTTCGTACCTCATCATCATTTTGATAGGTTTTAATATTGAGCAAGCTCATATTATTGTATACCCTCTTGTAAAAGGTTTTCATTGTTTTTGCAGGTGGTCTTGGGCATTGAGCTTATGTTCAGGTATTACATGCAATAAAAACCTCAAAGAAAAAAACCAAATCTGGTATTTCTTTCAAGTTTTTCTAATTCTCCAAGTCATCAAATGATGCAAGAGGAGACCATACTCAACCTTACTAAAAATAACCTAGATCTCTCACTAGCAATAACTCAACCCTTAGATCTAAGAAGGGTTTTGCAAGGTTTGGCTCTAATACTATGTAATAGCCGAAGATAAGCTCAATACCTAAGACCACTTGCAAAAACAATGAAAACCTTCTACAAGAGGTTATGCAAGAATATGAGCTTGCTTGATATTAAGACCTATCAAAATGATGACGAGGTATGAAGTATGTTATATATGTACATACAATGACCTTCCTTATATAGGAAAGATGAGGAATATGATTAAAAATGATTGTGACATGTGTCTTAATCTTATGACAAGTGACAACTAACAAACTAATTACCTAGGAATCATGCATAAAAACTAGATAAGATAAGTTCTAGAAAAGCCAACTAAGATTTATAAAAAAAATCTTATATTCTAAGCAAACTTATCATGTGAATAAGTCCCCTAAGTCCCTATCAAGGTAAATTACTAGGTACGAGATTTTATATTCACACCAACATATTATACAAGAGGTATGCTGTGCAATCACATATATATTTAAATGGTAATTTGGTCCATATAATTGTAAAGGAAAATCACATTTTCCTAAGCTCAATCTAGGCTAGTCCAATAAGATGCATACAACTTAGCATATAAATCAACCTAGATTAATTACATGATAGTTTTGGGAGTAGATGATTCATGATTAAATGATCAGTTAGGAAATTAAATGTAATGTATAATGATACTTCAAATGCTTTAGGAATGATGAAAATTGATCTTTGATGTAGATTCTCAAATCTATTATTTTGGCATAGTATAGATCTTCCCTTGTCTCAATTTTTTTGTAGAACTATCTTAGTTAAATTCATGGCTTTAGATCATTTCTATAGGTGCAATTCTATTATGTAATGCATAGAGATCTTACTAGTTTCAACTTTTATTTTCTATCTCACTTAATATCCTTTTTCTAGTAGTCAAAGATAAAAAGTATTTAAAAATACCTTAAAAAGGTTTTTGGATCACTAAGTAACAAGGTCTCTTAGGTCAACCCCTAAGAGAGACAAGTTTTTACAGTCGTGCTAAAGATTGTCAAACAACAAGCAATTGTGCAAATGTTCTAGATGATGAGTTTGAAGTAAATCTAGTTCCTCTTAGTGCATCAATTGAAGTGTTCCTCTAATAAATGCTTCTTGAATGCTTTAGGAAGTTGAATGATTGGAGAAAAATAAAATGAATGCAATTGAATACCTTTAAATACAAGTATATAATACTAATAATGTGAAACGTGTTCCAAGTCAACTCATGATAGAAATAAAATCGACGAGAGTTAACCAACTTTTTTAAATCCAAAATTTTGAATTTATCAATATCTTTGGTTACTAAACAACCTTAATCGATCAATTGAAGTAGAAAACAATTTATATAAACTTTAATCATATTATAAATTCTTTAGATAATATATATAATAATTAAAAATATTAAACATAAATTTTCCACACTTCATGTTGTATTTACAAGAATGCAAATAAAATCCACTATGCGTATTCTTTTATTGATGTTTTGGATTACATTCTTCCTCTTTTTTATGATGGATTGAAGAGTATAATCCAAAACATCCATACAAATAATAAACACAATTGATTCCCAAAATATCTAATACAATAACCTTACACCTTATAAATAACTATGAAAAATTCAGTTTTAAAATAACAGTCTATTAAAATTTCCGACCCTCACAACTTTTAAATTGTTTTTTTGACACAGACAATCCAGAAACATTTAATAGACTGTCAAAACATCATATCTCTGAACAAGCATGATTAGTTCGATACTTATTCCTGGCCTGATCGGACGCCTATAATTGTTCTGCGGTACGTAGCTTCATATCTTTTGAAAATAATTACGTACACTAATCCACTGAACGTCTCCATCAGGTAGCCCGATATTTTGGTCACGTTTTTCCACATTTACGAAAATCACCGCGTTTTTTGGCGGTGCTTGAAAATCTCGTTTTAGATGAACTACTAAAATAAGCCTAGTTTGAAAGTTATCCGTAGAGGTATTTTGTACTGCGTTTTGTAATAATGCCATTGTCGGGCGCTCTTGCTTTACAGTTGTCTTGTTCAAGGCAGGTTCTCTTACCTTCAATGGAGGACTGTGAAAAGCAAGACCGGATGAAAAATCGGAAAAGCTGAACAAAACGTCTGGTTCGAAACTCCCTAGCTCCGAAAACTTCAAAGGATCATTCATTCATGATTCTGGTCGGTGATGGAAGAGAGGTATGAGCGTTTGATGAAGCCGATGTTTCTGGATTTTCATTTGGGTTGGAGAATTTCTGCAATCTGAAAGCATTGTGGGCATTTTCTGAATGACTCGCAGATCACTCACAGACTTTGTAAGGAGTGCCCTAAAGTAGAGAGTTTTAGGGTTTGAGGAGATCAGACGGTCCGGCAAAGGAGAGAAGAGATGACGGGTCAGGTGGTGGATTGTTCGAGTGTGGAGCAGGAGCAGCAGGTGAGGAGCAGTAAGAGCAGGAGCTGCAAAAGAGGCCGGTCATCGCTAATTGAAATTGAGGCGGAGGGCTGTGGAACGTCGGATTCGTCTGTGGTGGATGAAAATGGAACCGGCACTAAAGTAGGAGCGGGTGAGGGTGAGGGAGGGGATGCGGCGGATGGAGGAGATATTTCGTCGGGTCATAAGATCTTCGGGTTTTCTCTCAGACACAATATGGCCGGTTCCAGTGAAGGTAAGAGCTTGTTGAGCAATGAAGAAAAACATCGTCCGGTTTACGTGACCCGGCAGCTTCTCCCGGTTCACGGTGTGGAGGGAGCGACTGAACAAGGTACCGTGGGACGGACGGGTCCAATGTTCCGGGAAGTGGCGGAGGTGGGTGCCCGTGCCGTTAAGAAAAGTAGGCGAGGGCCGAGATCCAGAAGCTCGCAGTACCGTGGAGTGACCTTTTACCGACGTACCGGCCGTTGGGAGTCCCATATATGGTAACATCCCACCCGAGCCTGCCTTAGTTCCATTCTTACTTTTTAGGCCTGAACTCGAGATTGATATTCTCTTGTACAATTGCAGGGACTGCAGAAAGCAAATTTATCTAGGTACGAGCTTCCTCTATTTGGTTATGTACTCCTGGACTTGAACTGTCATTTATATTTACAATCAAATAGTAACAATATATTGTCTTCTAAGACATCGAAATTGTCACTGGATTAGACACAATGCGAGCATTTTTTTCATCAAATTCCCTTCTCTTATTTGCATTTTTTTCATCAAATTCCTTTCTCTTATTTGTTCTTTCTGATGATCGATAATGATGATCATGAAATGTATTTCGAAACATTGATGAAAAGAATTCATATGATTTATAATCCAGAAATCTTCATGCGAATATATTTTCTAATATAAGCTTAGATTTACCAATATGCATGGATTTCATAGCAAGGGGGACATTTTTTCTTATCTCGGTGGTCTACTAATCTATAGTTTCTGAGGATTCCTAAACGTTTCGTTTTCCAATTGTGTTTTCAAGTGCAGGTGGCTTTGACACTGCTCATGCAGCTGCGAGGTAAAATTTTACATCCCAGTTTGGTTGATTAGACTCCATCTTTTATCACTTGAGTTCAGACTTTTAGTGAGTTCACAACAGACGCTGCTTGTTAGGTTCCTAAAGATGGTTGATATATAGTACGGATCAAGTAGTAAGAATTTGAAGTGTAATATTCATACTCTGAATTCTGTTGCACTGCAGAGCCTACGACAGAGCGGCTATTAAGTTTCGTGGTGTGGAAGCTGATATCAATTTTGTTCTCAGTGAGTACGAAGAAGAAATGGCCCAGGTCAGATCATGCTTCTTTCTGAAATTGTCTTTGTATGGTTTCTAAATGCATTTATTTCTATTCAATTGCAAGAGCTCTCTAATGGAAATCTATCCCCAGACATTCATGATTTTGTGAACATTTTTTTTCATCAATGTTCTTGATGCTACTTCATGATGTATCATCAGAATTCTAATTTGATATATATTACCTTTACGATATAAGATTTGCAAAACTTTTTTAAACATCAATTTTTGAAATGACCTTCCACAATCCATCATCAAAATTCTAATTTGAAATATATCACCTGATAATATGAGAATGTTCAAAATGCAACCCTTGCAAGATCCATAAAACCTCCGTTAGTCAACATGATATACTGTTGTGATTCGACCGACTTGCCTGCAGATTGGTTTTGTTTTGATTACAAATTACAACTTATCAACTGTTTAATTCTTATTTAGTTTTGTGTGTAGCTAGTTATGGGGTTAATGTCCTTTTAAAATTTTCTCATCAGACAATATGGTTTGTTGAGAAAATGAAGCTTAAATGAGTATATTTTTAGGGAGTAAGATAAAATAAGAATAAAAAATTTGTAGTAGAGGCTTCTATGACAATAATTAGAAGGTTTCCATTGCAACTACATTCAACAAAAATATCTATTCTTTTAAAGTAACTCTTGAGGATAACAATTGGCTATAGCATAGTTGGTAGGGATTGAACTCATTACGTAGGCTATAGCAAAGTTGGTAGGGATTGAACTCATTACGTACTAAGAAAATGGCATAAGGCTTGCTCAAGACTGAATTAAAGGAATGTGTATTTTGGAAGCAGCACAACTAATGGATTTACTACCATTATAGCTGACACTCTTGAACATTTGTGGCCCTATAGAAAGAACAAGTTAGAGCAAGCCTTTTTTATTTCTTAACATTCAATGATCTTTATTCCATAAAGAGGCGTTTATTTTTCTCA
This sequence comes from Sequoiadendron giganteum, assembly GCA_007115665.2. Lineage (NCBI taxonomy): Eukaryota > Viridiplantae > Streptophyta > Pinopsida > Cupressales > Cupressaceae > Sequoiadendron > Sequoiadendron giganteum. The sequence goes on from CM021107.1 coordinate 275,572,232, forward strand.
TCACAAGGATGAAGCCCATTTTTGTTTTATGAATTTTAAGGAACTACTTGAAAAGGAATGTGGTCATTTATTTAAAATTTTAAGAATTGATTGTGGGGGAGTTTACCTTAAAATAATTTTAATTATTATTATGATCAAAATAAAATAAATATTTTACAGCAACAAACATGCCACATCAAAATAGTATTGTTGAGTAGAAAAATATAATTATTGTTGGAGTGGCAAGGTCAATGTTACATGCAAAGAATTTGGGGAATGAATTTTGGACTGAAGTAATATGTATCTCTTCAATTGAGGTCCTACATTAGCACTAAAAAATTATATACTAGAAGAAGCATGGTCAAGCATAAGTCTTAAGTACGTTAGAAATTTGAGTTTTTTTTTTGGTTCACTGGCATATGTGCATGTGCTAGATGAGACTATAAAAATTTTGGATGCAAAAAGTGTAGATAACATATTTGTGGGCTATTCTGAAAGAAACAAAGCATACAAGTTTTGAAATCCAAAATTGAAGATAGTGATTATATATGTGATGCCAATATTTGATGAAGGGGGGAAAACAAGAATGTGAACAATAAAATGAATTAGCAATTGTTGACATCAATTTATCACAAGATGACATCATTCATCTCTAAAATAATTTGAATGGCATTTCAAGAAGAGTTCCTCTTCATTTCTAAGAGTTCATTCAATAAGTTTAAGCAATGCATGAGACCACCACCATCATAACAAGATGACATCATTCATCTCTAAAATAATTTGAATGGCATCTCAAGAAGAGTTCCACTTCATCTCTTAAGAGTTCATTCAATAAGTTTAAGCAATGCATGGGACCACCACCAAATACAAGGCCTACAAGAAGTGTAAAGGGTTTTAAAGAAATTTATCAAAATGATAATAACCAATATAATTTAAAGTAGCTTGTTAGTTTTGCATTAGTTTCTCAAATTTAAGGAGAACCAAGCTTTTTTGGAGATATAGAATGGTAGAAGAATGGAGAGAAATTGAGAAGAATAAAACTTGGGAATTGATTGCCACTGGATAATAAAGATGTGTAAGAGACAAGTGGGTTTATAAAAATAAGAATAAGAGTGATGGAAAGATTGAAAGATATAAAGATGGATGTGAAGGGATATGCACAATTGTATGGCATATATAATGATAAAGCATTTGCTCTTATTGCTTGTTGGGGTACAATAAGATGCATGCTAGCTTTGGTATCCCATAATAATCACACTTAAACCAAATGGATGTGATACCAACTTTTTTGAATAATCTGACTAAAGAAGAAGTTTATGTGGAGTAGCCACTAGGTTTTAAATTCAAAGGACAAGAAGATTGTGTCTATAATCGAAAGAAATATTTATAATATATAAAGATAGTTGGTCGCAAAGGGACATGCACAATTATATAGCATAGATAATGAGAAAAAAATTGTATTGATTATTAGGCACTTAAACTAAATGGATCTGATATGAGCATTCTTGAATAGTATAACCAAAGAAGTTTGTGTGGAGTGACCACTAGGTTTTAAATTTAGAGGAAAAGAATATTGTGTTTATAACCTAAGGAAATATTTATATGGCTTGAAAGAAGCTTTTTGCACTTGGTATTTATGAATTAATATTTATTTAATTTTAATTGTGTTTTTTTATGCGGATGACTTGCTTTTAACAAGTAACAATTCAATCATAATGCATGAACTCAAGCAATAAATGGTTATTGAATTTGAAATGACTAATCTTGCATTAATGTATTGTTTTCTTGGTATAGAAACAAGTTATTCATGTGATGATTTATTTATTTATTAATAATATGCACAAGATTTATTGAAGCAATTCTAGAATGGGAAAATGCAAAGTTGTGGCAAATCCATTAGCACAAGGTGAGAAGATAAGTAAAGAAGACAAGAGCAACATCAACATTATTGATAGTACATTTTTTAAGTATAGAAGTTCAATTATAAATCTTACAACTATTAGATTGAATATTACTTTTGTTATAATTATTATCTCCAGATTTATACTAGATGCACATGGAAACTATTTGAGAGCTTTTAAAGGAAAATCCCTTATGCGAAAGGAACAATTTTTTTTAGCATTCATCAAACACCAATAAAGTGTTAAGATTTTATAGGATTTTTAGATTCAATTGGACAATCTTGGTAGATGACCAAATATCAACATCAATATTTTTTTCCTTAGAAGAATGATGTAGCACAAAGTTCAAAGAAGCAACAAATACTTGCTCTTTTTATAGTGGAAGCATAATACATAGCAACAATTTCAACATGTTAAATAATTTGGTTAAAAATAATTTACAATTATTTAGAATAGCAATCAAGTATGGCCATTGTTATTCATTGTGTTTACAATTAAATGATTCAAATTGTTAAAAATATAGTTCTTCATGCAAAGTCAAAGTAGATTGAGTCGCAACATTTTATTAGCGATTTGATTTAGCAAGGAGAATTATAACTGTATTATTTTATTTGATAAAAATAGTTTCTCTTTATATAGTGAAGGCATAATGCATAGCAACAATTTCAACATGTCAAATAATTCAATTGAAAAGAATTTTAAAATATTTATAATAGAAATCAAATATACTCACTATTATTCATTATGTTCATAATAATATAATTCAAATTGTTAAAAATCTAGTTCTTCATGTAAAATAAAGTAAATTAGACACAACATTTTATTAGAGATCCGAGTAACAAGAAGAATTGTATATGTACTATTTTATCTAATAAAAAATATGCTTGCAAATATATTTACAAAAGAAATCGTAAAAGAAATATTTTACTTACTACACAAGTTGTGCTGGAAAGTTAAGCATTAAAGGGGGAATGGTGAGAAAATATTGCCTAATAATTAGAAAAATAAAGTATATTTTCAAGGTGTAAGTTGAAACAAGAATAAAGGATATTTCTTAAAATGCAAGTAATAAAAGATGTGTTAAGGGGGAGAATGGTGAGAAAATAATGTCTAATCGTTAGAACAACAAAATATATTCTTAGGGAGTAAGTTCAAACAAGAATAAAAGATATTTTTTAGAAGGCAAGGTAATAGAATGAATTATGACGTATTTAGTTTATTTTATTTATTTATTAATATGCTTCATATTATCTTGTAATGTGAAATTTTAAAAATCTATAATAGTGAGATTTAAATTGTAGCAATCCAAAACAATTGTAGTGATTTTATATTCTTTTTAAAATAATCTTTCATTATATTAATTTACACATTATATTTTGGTCAATTAAATGAAAAGAATAAAAGAATTATTTTTTCTCATAATCATTTTTTAATTTTTTCTCTTATTTTTTAAACTATTTGAAATATTTTAACTTACAAGAATCAAAATGATTGTTATCTTTAATCCACCATATCTATATATAAAAATGATATTTTAAGGACATCTAATCTTATTTTTGTTAAATCGATATAATCATGAAATATCATAATATCTTGTTTCTATATTTTATTTTAAAGACACTTTTGAAGAGCCAAGAATCAGATATAAAGGGCTTCCATAGAAAATATAAAGCTAACATCCATGAAAGTAAGTCTGACATAAACTTAAACTTGTGAAGATTTAAAGGGTGTGAACAATGAGTATGGTGATAATTTAAATAATATAAAGGAAATCTATATAAAATTCAAAGATAACATCTCATGCAAGTAAGTTTCATATAACCTTAAACTTGGGAAGATTTAAAGGATGTGAACAATATATATGATATTAATTTAAAATAATTTATAATTTATAAATTATAATAAAGTTAAAAAATAAATTAAAGATTTAAAAATGATTGATTAATTAATAATATTTTTTACAATATAAACGAAAAAATATTTTGTTGGATAATGAGACTTTTTAATAGATGTGCTTCATAGTGGCAACTTTTTTTATAGTGAAAATTCTAAAGAAGTGGTTATATTTATTTATTTATTTTTATTAAAAATGTTTAATGTGTTTATCGTGTGAATTTCCTTATTTTCTAATTATTACATGGAAAGGTATTGGTATAGAGTATCTGTTATGTCATATATACAAACCAAAATAAAATTCAAACACATTTAGAAAATATAAAATTAAAATAATTTAAAAATAATATCAAATAATTCTTAGATAAATAAAATATAATGTAGGTAGATATTATTTATTACATTTTTCAAAGTGAAAAAATAAAAGAATTATGAAAATGATTAATAATGACTTTCAAATGTAAAATAATTGTTTAAATAAAAATAAAGTAAACAATAAAATAGAATAAAATAATGAACTTAAATAAATAGATTAAGATATCTCTTAGAATTTTTAGGATAAAGTATTTAATATATTGTATTAGTTACAACATATTTAAAATAAATCTTTTTTTATATAATGATTATTTTTTAGAGTTATTTTAAGGTTGAAAATATTACTCTAAATTCAAAAAAACAATTTAATTAAAAATAGTGGACAAATGTTTCAATTGGAATTTTTAAAATAGTATGTTTTCATTTTATTTTTTATTTAAAAAAAGATATGTTATTATGGTTGTATAATAATTTAATAAATAGTTAGGATTACATTTTTATATTTAAGAACTATTATTTTCTTTTTTCCTCTTATAAATAATAAATTTGGTGTTTATGGCTTCTTTTAAATATATTTAATATTAAGTTTTATATTATTTAAGTTTATGATAAGAGGAGAGACAAAAATGTGGACAATGCTTTCTTTAATTTCCATGTATAGCTTACACTTGGGTTATAAAATCAAAATTTACATAGATCATTTTATGAAATTATTTAGTTGAATAATACATTCACAAGATTGAAGGGGAAATGGAGCCACTATTTTGAAATAGATCGAACCATTTCAAGAGGGAAACTTCTAAAAATATGTGACGAAAATATATTCTTAAATTATGTCCCCCACAACTACTTGCTACCTCTTATATTAAGACCTCCTTATAACAATAATTATTATAACCAAAAACTATCACAATATTAAATTAAGGATTTTATAGGTCTAGGTGGCCATTACATATTCTGGCACATCCCATGGCTTAAGGGATAAATGTGTCCCCTCTTCAAAGAAGCATTTTTCTTGATGCTTAGTTTGAGTACTTTTGAATTAATTCATTTTTCCATGTAGCATCTTCTTATGATAAGTTATTCAATATGATAAGATATTATACAATTATTCTAATCCATAGTTTATTACTCATTTTCTACAATCTTACCTTTTGTTACAAAACTATTATTCCCTTTTCATCAATCCTTGGAAACTATGTTTAAACTCGAATTTTGTTTCTAATAATCATTAAGTTAAACATGTTAGTAGAAGACTAGGAGTATTCATGTAGATTATAAGAGATCTAATTCATAATATATGTTACCAATTCATTGCAATATCCTATAATGGTCATAATTCATTGTAGTACCATGTACATTATCGAAGCTCTAGTTTGTAATATACACTAACATTGTGTTATCCTTATTTTTTTTTCTTGAGATACATCTAAGTGTCATTCACTTATATGTTATGGATATTGGTTCATCTTGTTTTGAATCCCATATAAATTTTAGATTAAACATCAAAATAACTTGTTGATGTTGAATATTTTCATCTACTACATGCCCTATTGGTTGGATTCTAATTGAAGAAAAAATAGATGGAGGGTATCCATTGAGTGCAATGAATGGTGAAATATTGGTATAAAGTAAAAAAATGAGTTAGTGGAAGCCAATTAGGGCCAAATAGTGCCAATAATTAGGGCCAAATAATGCCAATAAAAAGGTGTTAAAATTAGAATGGAAAAGTGAACATTTCTATTTCAATTTTGAATTTCCTATTAAAATTCCTTGAGATTGCCTTGCATTTAGGGCTTGGAATCATTGCTAATCTTATCTTGAGAGTTTTCTCGATTTTAGCCTCAAATTTACATGACCTAAAATTGATCTAATTTATTAAAACAAAAAAAAAGAAACTCTCAAGATCCCATTTTTATTTTTTTTCTCTCATCACAACTTTATAACATAATTAGTAACTATATAAATGATATACACTATGTTTATATTCCACGTGTATGTATCTATGTATACATATATATGGTATCTAATATATATGTGTGTAAATGAAAAATTATATATGTTATAGACCACATATATATGTTCATAATTTTCTATATTTGTACCATTATTTTATCAAACATACACAATTTTTATTTGAATTTTATGTATTTTAACCAAATTAGGTTGGTTGGAAAATTGTTTATTAGTGTTTTACAAAAAGTCAGATTAAAAAAAATAAAAATTATTCATGAAAATAAATTTATACAAGGTTTTATGAGCAGATATTAATATTTACTCAAAAAATGAAAGGAAAGACTAGTATTCATGGTTTTCTAAAAAGTTGAGCAATGCTTGTTTTAAATGAACTATATTTATCAAAATAATATGAATTTATTCACAAAAAAAATTAAGATATTATAAAATAAATTCAATATACTACAACTTCTATTACTATGATTTTTGAGATTTTTTGGATAATCTATTTGGTACATAGGATGACACCAATAGATAATTAAGAACCAAATTGACAAGTGCAAGTGTTACTAAAAAAATCTTCAATCAAAGAAAGTTTAAGTTCATGTGAGGTAGCTATAATACTAGCATTGAGAAAAAGAGGAGAGTGGAGAATGTGTAAAGATTTTAGAGTAATAAATAATAGAGTGGAGAATGTGTAATGAGTTTAGAGTAATAAATAATATCATAATTAAGTGTAAATTCCCATTGCCAAGGATGCATGATATCATGTATTGCTTAAGTGGCACAAAGTACTTTCACCAAGATTTATTTGAAGAGTAATTATTACTAGGTCAAAATTAGAAAATGAGATGATCAAAAGACAACATTTAAGACAAATGAAGGAATATATGAGTGGTAAGTTATGCCCTTTGGGTTGACAAACACACCTAGTACATTTACCAAGTTGATGAATGTAGTGTTGAAGCAATATTTGGGTAAGTTTGTGATTGTGTATTTATATATTGATTTTTAATAAAATTAAGGAGGAATGGCAAGAGCATATCAAATTGGTAAATTGCAAAGGTTTAGAGAAGAGAAACTGTTGATCAATGTGAAGAAATATAGTTTCATGGAGTTAGAATCAGTATACATGGGGTTTGTAATCTCAATTGAAGGTTTGAAGATGGACCAAATCAAGTAAGAGCATTTATAGTGTGATGTACAATAGTGAATTTTGAAGTAAGATCTTTCCATGGACTAGCTAGTTTTTATATGAAGTTCATTAGAAAAAATTGAGGCATTTGTGCAACACTAGCTAAGACAATGAGAGGGGAAAATCTAAAAAATTCAAAGACATTAAGAGAAAATAGAAGCTTTGAATTGCTAAAGAAGGTAATTAAACATTTAGTGCTAGCATTGCTATATTTCAGTAAGGTATTCCAAGTTGATTGTGAAAGTGGAATTGCAATAGAAGAAATATTGAGTAAAAAAGGTAGAATGATATCTTATTTTATTGAGAAGTTGGATGATACAAGGAGGAAATATTCAGTGTATGATGAGGAATTTTATTTCATAATCTAATCATTAAAGAAGTTAAGACATTACTTGTTTCTTAAAGAGCTTGTGTAATGCACATACCATTAGGCATTTCAATATTTGAACAACCAAGGAAAGATAAATCAAATACATGTGAGATGGAAATCAAATACATGTGAGATGGGTTGAGTTTATGCAAATTTGTTCTTTCGTATTGAAACATACCTAATAAAAATTCAAATAAGGTTTTAGATGCATTGAGTAGGAGACAAATTTTTATGACCACAATGAGAGTATAAATAGTAGGATTTGATGAGTCTAAACATTTGTATGAAGCTAATCCTAATTATGTGGAAACATGGAAAGTATGTAGAGAATTGGTAAGAATAGATAGAAGTAAGCAGCCTGATTATCTAATTCAAAATGATATGTTATTCAAGGGTAGTAATTTGTGTATTTTTAGAAGCTTGATGATGGAAAATTCAATCAAAGAGAAGCATAGTAGTGATTTAGGTAGTACTTTTAGGGTTGATAAGATAGTTGAATTAGTGAGTGAAAACTATTTTTGACCACAATTGTATAAGGATGTCAAGAAACATGCTCAATGTTATAAGATTTATCAAATTGCAAAAGGAAGTAGTCAAAATCTTGGATTGTATAAACCATTACTAGTAATGGAGAAACCTTGGTAAGACATAAATATGGATTTATGTTTGGATTTCTTAGGACATAGAGAAGTCATGATTTTTGGTTTGTATTTATAATTTTTTTTTTTTAAGATGGCACATTTCATTTCATGTAAGAAAAAAAATGTACATATAGCTGATTTATTTTTCAAAGAAAATGTGAGGTTGAAGGGGTTGTCAAAGAGCATACTTTTAGATAGAAATACAAATTTTGTTGGATGCTTTTGGAATACTTTATGGAAGAAGATGCATACAAAATTGAAACTCACTTTTTCAGATCGCCCACAAACTAGTGGGAAAGTCGAAGTTGCAAATAAGAGTCTGGGAAACATGTTGAGATGTTTAGCTAAAGAGAAAATAAGAAAATGGGATGTGGTTTTGGTGCAAGCAAAGTTTTCATATAACAATTCAATGAATATAAGCACAAGGAAAAACACTATTTGCAATAATATATGACAATAGTTTGAGCAATGTATTGGAGTTGAACAACATCATAAGTGAGGCCAAGAGAAGTGCAGAGGCAAACAAGTTTCTAGAACACATAAAGTGCATATGAAAGACATTAGTTGGAGAAGGTGAATGGAGGATACAGGAAAAGGTGGACAAGAACAAGAAACGTAATCACTATTAGGTAAGGGATGAAGTGGCGGTTTATCTCAAAAATGAGAGATTCCCAATTAGCACATATAACAAATTAAATATGGGAATTTTGGTTCTTGTAGAGCAATAAAAAAAATTGACTCAAGAAATGCATATAAAAGAGAGTTACTAAAATATTTGAGCATAACATCAATGATTAAAAATGTAGAATTTTATAAATATCATGAAGGGGAGATAAAATAATTTAGAAAAAAACTACATATTGGAAGAAATAGATGCCACAATATTAGGAGGAGATTGAAGAAGTTGTGGACAATAGAATTGGAAGAAGCGCTAGAAATAGGTAGTATGAAGAATATTTGGTGAAGCGAAAAAGAAGATTGATTAAAGACTCATCTTGGATTTTAAGGTTAAGGTAGATCATTTTGGTTTCCCTCTAGGCCTTAGAAAGTGAGAGACTCACTTTTCAAATTATGTTAGGTTCCTGATGTAGGAGCATCGTGGGCATGAGAGAAATATTACATAATCCAAAAAAAAAAAATCATGTTTGTTTGTTTACATGTTTACAATAATTTTCCAATAATAATTGATCATCATAACTTGTGGTTATCATTGCAAAGTCATGTATTGAATTCCAAATTCATTACTAGATATATCAAATTTTATTTTGGATTTACCATTTCAATTATGTGGCAAGTGTATGAGATTTACAACACTTGGTTACATTTCTAAGCTTATTGATCCTAGATGAACCACATTGAGATCCACTGCATGATTCTCAACACATTCATTCTAGAAGGTTCCCTTCTACACCTTTCAAGGCTATATGCTTCATCTTGAATTGAATTTTTTCCCTCCTTGCATTTGATACAAATATTCCTAAGGATAAATAATCACTATATAAGTGTCACTCATGATAATTAAAAAAAGGGAAATAAATGAAGGATGGGAAATTAGAGGTGGACTAGAATTTTTGGTGGTAGAAAAAAAGATTCATATTGCAATATCATTAGGGAATTCTATCATGCACACATATTGGTGCCCATATCTTATTGAAGGCAAAGATCCCATGTTGTTAGTCTAGTGTGGTAGATGAAGGCGAATGTAATTGACTTGATATTTCATTGATGATCATAAGATACATTTAAAGGAGGTGGAAATGGTTGATGAGAAACCAATTAACATCAAATCAGTTAGAAATGGTTGAACTGTAAACTGCATACAACCACATATAGTGTAATATGCTAACATTCGCCAACATTTCCCCCCTTATTAAATTGTTCCTACAAATGTAACCCCTAAAAGCTCTTATTCACTTTGCCAAGGGACCCCCCCTTAATGCTTACATAACAAAACTTGTTGATACAAAATATGTATACATTTATGAGAAGATTTTCCTTCTGAAGAAACAAATCTTGAATCAGGTGGACTCCTCCAAGTTACCTCGTAACCCTCGGAAAGATGTAACCCCTAGCTGAATTCCCGAGTTCTTCCTCCCATGAACCTTTTGAATTATAGACTGTAGTTATTGGACAACCACCCTCCAAGTTGTCTCCTTGACCCTCATAAAGGTATAATCCTTGGTCCAGATCGTAAATATTGGACAACTATCCTCCAAGTTATCTCCTCGACCCTCGTAAAGGTGGAATCCTTGGTCACAGCCTTGATTGCTCTCTGGGCAACAATCCACACATGAGCTCTTCACCAAACTCCTTACCTATCTCCAAACAAACTTCACAATATATGTATTCTTCAAATCTGTCAGCAACAACAAGGAAAAGAAAAAAACTAAAGCCAGAAAATGCTTCTCATGCAAAGTATAATCTCAAAGCAAGAAGCTAACTTGAGATGATGGAAATTCCTCCATCCTCCGATGCCACCAGCCTCCAATATGATCTTGTTACACTTTATCCATTTAATATCATAGATGAGTCTTTGGAGGCCTTATCAAGAATAGCCAAGATGGCCCCGAAAGTTCAAGCATAACCGTTTGAAGATCCGTTAGAAACATTGATAAACCCATCTACAAGAGGCTGAGCAATTGTTTTGATATTTTGAAATGTACTTTCCTAAACATTGGTAGTAAGAAGATAGATTACTTGATTGGCAAAACTCAAAGAACATATATCAACTGCTTGACATCTTACAATGCCCATAAACTAATTGAAATTGCATCTTCTCTTGCAAAGAAACTTACCTCCAAGTTGCAACTAATAAATAATGCATGCAAACGAGTATGTAACCATTTATGTATCCACTCCACTTTAATGGTAAAATCAACATGACCAGATGTGAATGTTATCAATATGTGCCCAATCGACTGCTCCAACAAGTAAGGATTCTCTAGATTCTTGATGATTCGATGACTATGTAGCCATTTATGTATCCACTCCACTTCAATGGTAAAATCAACATGATCAGGTGTGAATGTTATCAATATGCGCCCAATCGACTGCTCCAACAAGTAAGGATTCTCTAGATTCTCGATGTCTCTCACTGAATCATAAATGTAAAGGGCATCGAAGGCATGACTAAAACAAACTTTAGCATCAAAATGAAACTATGAACATACATGCTACACAGATCCAACAACCTTGTTGACATAGCTTGATCCCGTCTTAAGCAATCGTCATACTCCCATCAAACATGTCTATTGGCCATAGATCGCTGGGAATGTATGTTAGACTGAAATGGACAAAGCAGTCTGTAATGTGCCAGAAACCACCAAGAATGCCCACGTCCCACAATGAAATGCTATGACGTCTCAAAAGGAATGCCTTCTATGCCAGGCTTGCACATGCCAACCAAAACTTCACGCCAAATCTGATCGCACAGGAACAGCAAAGGTTCTGGATTCTTGGGCAGCGGCAGATGGGCAACACAAATCGGCTATTTTGCTTTGCGGGTTTCATTCCATAGAGTGCAGATGCTTTACAAGACAGGGTGCCTCTTCCTGGCATAATACAGATTCATCCGCTCCTCACGTTCAACCTTCCTTCACCACCATTTCGCACAGGCATAGAGATCTTATCGCTCTAGTGAAACATTACTTATGTGGCGCTCCAAAGAACTCTTGTCTCACGCCATTTTTAGCACAACAAATGCATTCAGATGCCGTCTCACCCTTGGCTCAAACCAACAATCAACCTCACTACAGATTTCAACACCATGCCTCCTCTCCTTGCGCACAGCAAACAAATTCAAATCAAATGCCAATCAAATGCGTTTATTATCGCCGGCTCTGATACCAAATGAAGGCGAATGTAATTGACTTGATATTTCATTGATGATAATGAGATACATTTAAAGGAGGCGGAAACGGTTGATGAGAAACCAGTTAACATCAAAGCAGTTAGAAACAATTGAACTGTAAACTGCGTACAACCGCATACAATGTAATATGCGAACATTCGCCAACAGTAGACTATATTGTATTACATGACTATGAATAAATAAAGATTGATCATGTTATTTTCTATTTCATTGAGTTTTGCTATATATATGTTTTGTATTTGTTTGCCTGCTTGGATAATTCCTAATTAGACCCTTTGGCCATGGATACAACAATGCACAAATTTCTCCAAAAACCTTATTGATTAATTCCTCGATAAGTTTAATTTACGTCTTGTGAACAAATAATCCTTTCAAACAAGAAGTGAGGCCATCCACAACACTCAATTTTTTTGTGTGCATTATATTAAGCCCTTGTGTAAGAAATAGATGTGGTATGTTGATATTCCCTTCCAAAGCTATATTGCTGCTAATAAGGATATAGATAAATTTTGCTACATCTTCCTATGGTTCAAAAGATAAATTCTAGATGGTCTATGCAATAACCTTTTTATATGGGCTAAATTATTTCAAAAAATCTAGAAAGGTATTGTGAAGCCCAAGATTATTGGTGTTTGTTATAATAGGGCCTTCCTATTAGCAAGGTCTATCTAACACATGTTGTTGTTTCCAATACAAGATATTAATTTTACATGGAATTATGTTCTATTGGATGATGGGGCCAAATTTCTAACTATCTTCTTAAACTATAGCATGCTATCATATTGGAAATCCTTTGTTGCATATAGAATGACAATTTTTTTTTTAATTTTCTAATTTTGATATGAACTTCAATGTTTCCACTCACACCAAATTGCTAGTGGTTTCTATTGTGCTTAAGTATATACAAGTCCAAGACAAGAAATTAGCCCCTGAAATACTACTTCTATAGACCTTGTTTGATCATCAAGAGAATGTTCTCTACAACGTTGTCAAGTTTTTTCCCTCTTCACCTTCTTGTGATAGATCCCCCTATTCAGATAGTAACCACAAAGAATTTTCTCTATTGTAGGTTAGGAGGTAACCTTCTAGCTAGACTCGTCTAGATGGCCACTATGGTGAATATTTGTTGCCTTGTTACCATTCCACAACTTCCTCTTAGAGGTGTTTGTGGGTCCTTGACGATCAAGGCATATTTCATTTCTTAGTACTTTCAATATTCCCATTTCAAATGCATATGAAATTCTTAGCCATAGGAGGGCCCCAAGGAGGGAGAAGATACCACTCATTGGTTGGGAGCTAATGAAAGAAGGAAAATATCTACTTATGGGGTATTCATGATGAACATGATCCCCCTCTCAATGCTAATTTTATCAAACTTTCTATTTAATTTTCTTTCTATATAAATGTTTATATATTTGAAAATGTAACTTAAATGACTATTTAATTTTTGAAATTATAATTTTTATAATTAATTATTTTTTTATACTTTATTTCTTCTCTATAATTTAATTTTACTATATAATTTCACACTGTTAATTTTAATATATAACTCCAATACATTTGGAAAAAAATGGTATTTTTAAAGTTGCACATCATATTATTTCAATTTTTTTTATAGAAATCAAGTGGTTTGAACATGTAAACGAAGTGATGTATAACCCTGCACCATTGTTCACTTTATTTTTTGTGATGAATTTACATTATTGGTTCCTTTTGGTAAGGAGGAAGAGAAATTGAGAATAACTTGTATTTAATGATAGTCTTTATAAGATGATAGTCTTATAAGATAATACATAGAATGTATATTTAATCTGGTGAAATTTGTATATTTATGGTTTTCAAATATATTCATAATATAATATATATAATGTATATGGAATGAAAAATTTGTATATTTATGTTATTGACTTATTTTTGCATATGTATATATTGATAAATAGTGTAATATTGTTTTAAGTTGGACTTATTTCTCTAATAAATGACACAATCATGTGAAGTTGGACTCATTCCCTTAATCTTTATTTATCCCTATCCACATTTATTCCCATGTATTTATCCACAACCTTATCCTTATACATGCATATTCCATTACATTTAGTTAATCCTTGCATTTATTACACTTCTTTCTACACCTACCTAGAAACAATTTTATACAATTAGATATGATTGTTTACAAATCCAAGGCCACTTCTGTAGTATTTTGGCTAATTAGCCTCTTTTATTTTCCCACCATAATTTAAATAAATACAAATTTTGTGAAATTTGATACTATGTACTAGTGTTTAAGGGAATTCAATTCATTCATTTTACATATCCTCTCCTATTTGATTCTCATTAACATTGCAACACCTAAATTGGTGCAATAAAATGAATCTAGATCTACATGACAATCTAGGAGCATATGTATATTTGAAAAAATATTGTATTTTGATATTGTACACACATTTCTATAGGTTGAACTAGGATAACATGTGCCCTTATGGCATAGCAATATCCATTCTAAGTAATTTATAAATATCAATAAAAGTAGAAGAAACATAAGTGAATTGGATGAAATTAGAAGTAGAGTTGTGCATATTGCCAAATAGACTTGAGCCAAATATATTGACTTGGAAACTATCACATTTTGTAGCTTATTTCAAAACCGATAAAGCTTGATACATATAATTTCTAAATTTACTTTTCAATTTTAATTTAATATTAAAAATATATATCCACATATTTACAAATTATTAGTGTATTCCAAAACTTTCATCTTTCAACACCATGTACCAATAAAACTTGATACATTTATTTTTTAAATTTACTTTTCAATTTTAATTGATTATGAAAAAGCATGTATCCACATATTTACAAATTATCATTTATATGTGTATACATTCTATTAAATTAACTTAAATATATATTTTTTTAAATTCTTTATAATTATACAAATAATTAAATAATACTTTAACAAATTTAACTTACCATAAATATTAAAATATTTAAAAATAGAATCTTGAAATATACTTTCCCCTCTAATCAGAAAGGCAATCTAAGAGTTAGGAAATATTACCATGAATCACTTGTATTACAATGCAATTCCTTGATTTAATAACATGACTATGCTTATGGAGGAATCCTTCTTATGCCCACTCAAGATAGAAGCAAGGCTATTTTTCATAACTCTAGATTTATAGGCATATGGGTTGATTTATGTCAAGATGTGCATTAGAATGTGGTTACATGTTCAAGTTATATGAAGGTTAAGTTTTTACAATTCAAAATTATATTAGATAAATGATAAAGGTAATTTAAATTGGTGTTTTTTATATTTATTAAGGTTATTTTTTTTTCATATGGAATTTTAAAAATAAGAAATTCAAAAAGGTTTATAATAAAAATAGAAAAAGTTAAATCATAAACCCTTAAATTTAAAGTCAACTATTTTTTTTTAAATAGTACAATAATTATAAACTCTAAAGCTTATTTGTGAATCCGATCACTATTATATTTAATCATCTCCTTAACACAAAAAACAATCATTATACATATAGATTATAAAACTAAAACCATAATTCGTTTCTTATTTAACAAACTAAAAAAAACACCTACATAAATATTATAAATATTTTTTCTCATTAAATTTAACTATAATAAAACGATGATATACACTCCTTTTATTTAAAATAAACAATTAAATTATAGTTAATTCTAACTTATACATACCTTCACAAAATTCTCTACACCATCTCCCATGAATACAAATATATAGATTTGATTTCTCTACTTTTGATATCAGACTAATTATTTTATCTAGGACAACTAAAAAAAGTCTAGAAAATAAAATCGCTTAAAAGGCTTGACTTTAGTTGTTGAGTAAACTCTAGATTAATAATAAAACTAATTTTGTATCTATTACCATCCATCTTACATGCAAATGCATGTCTTCAAAAAGAAACAGTTTTATTCAAGAGAAGCCTTTATATGAGTAAAAGAATGCTCTTTCCAATTATCCTATTCATTGCTTCATATCATTAAGGGCATAGTGTATTGTATTAAATACAACTAATTAAAGGATCAAGAAGATACTAGTGATCCATAAACCATATTTTATATAAAAAATATATTTTAGCATATTGGAAAATAATCAAATATTTAGAAATTTTTATTTTAATTATAATTGTAGTTAAAAGTGAGCTAAAATAGGATAAGTATAATAAGATTAGACTGAATGTTTTAGATAATAATATATTATTTTATATTTTATAAGGAGATATTATTTCATAATGTAAAATGTGTACAAAATATTTCAAAATGTATTTATTATAAGGAGTTTGTTCATGGTAGTTATTTATAAAGATTTTTATATATAATATTAGAATGGTAGAGAGGTTCAATGGAACCCAAATTGAGCTTTGGACACTCAAGGTGGAGTAAAATTGGAGTTGTCCATGTGTTTTCATGTCACATGTTTTTGACATGGAGCTCATGTTTGGTAGTATGGATTTTCCCTCTTCTCTTATGAAGCTTGAGCTTTGCTTTCATCCTATGGTCTTATATAGTTGATAAGTGTTTATGTTCAATGGTTTTTTTTGTCCTTCAACTATATGAGAAATCACTAACTAGTTTGACTACTATTTAAAGTGCTTAAGGTAGATGCTTGGTTTTAGTCCCATTTATGTGAGAAATCATTGGATGATTAGCTTCATGGTTACATGTGTGCCATATAGTCAATATTTTGGTAACTTGAAAGATCTTGAACAACTTCATTCTTCTCTTTGCATGTACTTGGTGGGGGTTGTGGAGTTGGTCTTTTGGTTGCCTAGAGTTCAACAACAAGCTCCTATTCCTTTCATGGATAATGTAGTTGATTAATAGTATTTTGAATTTGCGAGTTGTACATTTGTGATATTCCATTACTTAAATTTATATATTTGGTGTTTTTAGATTTGTGGGGTTTTTACTTTTTAAATGTTTAATGGATTCAAATTTGCATAAACATCTTTGACATGTATGGTTTTGTAGGTTTTATATTTCAAGTCAAATTAAGTGTTTTTGTAGATTTGTGAAATATATATTTTTTAGATTATAATTCCCAAGGGTTTTTTGGATGGAGATAGTTGTAGATTTGTATGCATGCTTCATGTAGGGTTAGAGGAGTTAATTTGGAACTTCCTTAGTGTAAAAGTGTTGGTACATGATTAGTCACTCAAATTTATTATGGTGGTTCTTATTGGGTTCTTGAGATATGGTTGTTTCATTGTGGATTCAAATCATTTCAGATTTGATTTTGGTGGTACTTTGAAAGGCAATGAATTATCATGAAAGTGATAACTTTGTTTAGTTATTTTTCTCAAGGGATTTCCCAAGCTATCATTGTGGATATAAATTTGAGGGAATGGAGATTGGAATTTGCTAATGGGAAGTAGAGACACTAGGGTGTCATCCAAATATCTTATGTGACTTGGAGGGGAAACCTTAAGTTACTTGAAGGAATATTTTGAGCCTTTTTCCATCAAGGCCTTGGTGAATGTTCTTGAGTTTTTGATGAAATGTACCATGATTCCATGGGTAGCTTTGAAATAGTTTAAATGAAGGTTTTGACATGTTGTGTATGATTTTTAGTATATCTATTAATTGGAAACATATGATCATCTATTATGAAGATGTGAATCACGGTGTCATGATAATCCCTTAGATTCTATAATGGTGATGCAATGAGAGATTTGACAACAATTTTAATCTTGGAGGAAATAAGATATCTCTAGCTTTACAAATTGAGTGTTGGAATAATCTCTTTTTGATGAGGTTTCAATAGAAAGATGGAGGAGCCTTCAACTTCACCTAGAGGTGGACATGAGTTCAATATAGACCTAATGAGGGAATTATTCATATTGAGAGTGAGTGTGACTTAGAGTATCTCAAAAGGAGAAAACTCACGCCCCACTCTTGATGGTCCACTCAATAAATAATAATCTAATAGGCCACGGGTATCTATGGAATGTACTTTAAATGAATATTTTGGAGTGATATGTATTCTTTTGAGAAAATCTCTTAATTAGAGACATGATATTCTATTATGAAGATATGAATCATAATGACATGAGAAGACCTTAAATTTTATGATGGTGATGAAATGAAAGTTTTGGAAATTTGAAGCTTGGTTGAGGCTAGATATCTCTAGCTTTTATAAATTGAATGTTGAAACAATCTAGAATTTTTACGAGGTTTTAATAGAAAGATCAAGGAAACTTCACCTATAGTTGGATGTGAGTTCAACAAGGACCTAATGAGGAGATTGTTCATATCGAGACACAATATTAATTAGAGTGTCTAAGGAGGAACAATCTCATACCCCACTCTCAAAGGTCTGCTTAGTAAAGAATGACCTAATAGGTATTACCCACATGTTTCAAATGCATACTATTGTCCGCCTTGTTTCTCATGTGAATGAGTCTTGAGTTGTGGATGTCAATTTTGAGGACTAGTTGAGATGTGCGTAACATGCTTTTTTTTTCCTTTGTCTTCTCATGTGAATAAGTCTTTGAGTTGTGGATAGTTCTGAGGACTTTTTTTAGGAGCACAAGGGATGATTAATGATTATGGGCATTCTCCCTTGTCAAAAAGGTTGTTAGTTTGATCTTCTTTTGGTTAAGAAGTTTACATATTTTTAGTTTTTTGAGTCTATTGTAATTGGCCTTGGGGTTTGTTAGATAGTGTGAATAGTTTTCTATTGAGAGTATGATTCTACAATACAAAAGACACAATTATAAAAGGAATCAATTCCAATTATAGCGAGAAGAAGATATAAAATAAATGAGCCACATCCTTAATGCGACTATTTTTGGTGGACTTTTGGATGCTATGGTTGGCACTAGATAACACATTGTCCTAGTAGTGGGGAACATAAGGAGGTAGATGTGTCTATGTTGGATAAGTTTGATTGGATATTGGTATTGAGGGTCTTTGCATGTGTATGTTTGCTACAAGAGTAGACCGGACTCAAGTAGGACATTGTATATACCAGTGGGTGTGTTTATCTTAGATATGTGTGCAATTGGTTATTCTCATTGTTCTAGGAAGACTTGATTATATAGCATATACTTGATCCTATTTTAAAGGAGATTGGCCTTCTAAGTTTTTGTTTGGATAGTGGGTTGATGCTAGATACAATGGTGTTCTTGTATGACATTTAGTGTCATTTTGGCTTAATATTCCTATCTTTCATGCTTGGACATGATGGGCAATAGTTGTGGTCACTTGGTGGATGATGTAGATGGTTCATTGAAGCCCATGAGGATAAAAGAATCAACTAGTGCAACGTGGCTTGACCCTTGGTGAATAGTTTCTGGATTGTTGGTGTTTCCTTTTTGTTTTTGTAAGGTATATGACAAGTGGGAGAATGTTGGGATAATTTTTATACAACTTGCATATCTTAACATTGGATTATTTTTTTACTTGTATTATTTTTTTATGATCTCATGAGAAAGAGCATCCCACTTTGAGTCAACATTTATGCCATTTGTCTTTATTTTAATGATGTGCATAAGAGAATATCTAATGTCATGTAAGATGTGTAAAATAATTTATGACATTGTAAGATACATAATATATGTATCTATGATGCACATAAGAGCATATAAGAGGTAGGTTATAAAGTGGACTAGGATTCTTGACCCACTTATGATGTTTAAGAATACATAAACATACAAACACCTTTGCGATGAGCTTTTTTATAAAGAATTTTTCATAGAATTATGTTTTTGATAAGATAAGCAACATTTATAGGGCATTATACCCATACACAAAAGGCCTCGAGGGTAGAGAGTTTAAAGCAAAAGTAAGTCCAGGGTCAGAGGCCACAAAACAACTAGTGACAACTAACAAACAACAAAACTACAATATAGTAATAACTAGAAATAAAATAAACAAGGACACCCTACTTGGGAAGATTTTCCAATTCCTCCATCTTTTGCTAGCTTGAGTTGAGGTCCGTTGTATTGTCATGCTTCTTTATCTCATCGTGTAGCATAGAGGCAAAAGTGACAACAAAATGGTGTATGACCTTGAGGGTGAAATAGGAAAGGCTATTGAGCTTTCTTTCCAAAGTTTCAACCCTAGTCATAAAATTCATGCAGTATTGGGTTGTCTTCTTGTAGCTGGGGCAATTTTTCTCCTTGTGATCTTTTGTGGGGGTGGAATCCTCTAGCTCATTGAGCATACCATTGAATTTTGGGAATAGACTAGGACCTTCAAAATACTCCTCTACTTCCTCTACATTGTCATCATCGCTGCTTTCCTCATCCCTCTTATCTTGATTCGAGTCATTGGAGATTTCATCAACTATTATCTCATGGCCTCCTTGTTGGCCAACTTCTGTGATCTTCGTACACTAGGGTTCTCAACATCAGTGGTAGGGTCAGTATCTTTAGTATTATCCTCTTTGTTTATGTTTTCATTATTCACATTAGTATCCTCCTCATTGGAGATAGCTTCCTCCACTAGGGAAAACTTTAAGAAAACACCCCCCCTTGGCTGCTAAGGTGTCAAATCCTGGCGAATCTTGTATTATTCCTGACAAATATATTAATTTTTATTGGCAAATTTTTTCGTTTTTTGGGAGAAAAAAATCCCAATTGGAAATTTTTTTACAATTGCTAGAAGTCTGTGAAAAATCGTGGCGAAATGCAATTTTTTTTAAAAGAATAAAATATTTTTCATTGGCAATTAAAACCTTTTTTCAAACCAATTTTTTTTTCTGTTGGCGAATTAACCTTGTTTTAAAAAAATAAAAAGAATGGTGATGAATAAAACCTCTTTTCAAAGCAAAAAAAATATTTTCATTGGCGAATCAAACATAATCTCAAACAAATAAAAAATTTCAGTTGTGAAATAAACAAATAT
The DNA here is from genome assembly GCA_007115665.2 of Sequoiadendron giganteum. Classification (NCBI taxonomy): domain Eukaryota; kingdom Viridiplantae; phylum Streptophyta; class Pinopsida; order Cupressales; family Cupressaceae; genus Sequoiadendron; species Sequoiadendron giganteum. Next base: position 275,593,239 of record CM021107.1, read on the forward strand.
GCCAATAAAAATCAGTGTGGGAAAAAATATCAAATTCTGGGACATATTTTCTATACATTCAAATTCCTTCATAAAGAGTTCGGAATGCGAACAACTTTCAACATATTTATTATTTCTGAAGCCAGATGTTAGTGCAAAATAATATAATCTATGACCGTTCGATGAATTTTTGATGGATGACTGTAGTTGCATTCCGGAAGTAAATCTCTGAAGCACTAGACTTGCGAATTGAAACCTCCGAAATAGCACTAGAACCGTTAGATGCGGCCATGTGGTGAGATCAAGGCTCATCACTCATCACTCATTATGTCTTTTCAATGCCTCGATGTTGTACATTTCATTTAATTGAAATTCTCTTTTGAAGAAAGTTTGGTTGTCGCACTGCTAGTGCTGGCAATGGCGACGATTAATGCCATATGTGATATAAACATCCGAAGCAATTTCTTGGACAACTCATAGCTTTAATGAAACAAGATTTGTAATGATTTCATATCGTTTGAGTGGAACTGGTGATTTTGATAGCTTGTTAGCTTGAGTTATAGTTCAAGCATGTAGTCAAACGTCAATCAAATTAAAGATTATAATTGTACACGAATTGCGATTATCATTATACCCAGGCTGGTAGCGACACTGGTGTCTGGTGGCCCTTAAATAGGGATAGTGAATAGTGGATAGTGTCACAAGGGTTTTCATTTTCTAGGGTTAATAAGAATTCAGGAAGAAGATGATGTGGTATTATTGGGGATACTGTAAATTCTCCTGTAGGTACAGTCATGTAGTTACAGAGAAATCAGTAAAAGACGAATTTCCTTCAAGTTCAGAATGGGTGGAATTGGAAAGAAGTTGATTTGGTTAACCTGACTTCTCAGACAGGTTTTGAACTAGGATTTGTATTATGTTGTCACGAGCAGAAGCTTGGAATCATGTGTTTATTTTTAGAGTTACATTTGTATTAAGTTGTCACCAGTAGAAGCTTGGAAATTGGAATCAATTTGTAATCCATTGTAACGAGCAACAAATTGGAATAGATTATTAAATTGTGTCTATGTAAAGTGACACACTGACTCGTCTTTAAAAAGATATGTAATAATGTGACATTGAAATTCAGTTGCAATAAAATAAATGGTTGTGTTGTGCTATTCTTCGTTATTCATTTACACTTACAGTAAAGAGTTATTTTATGAGTTCAGAACTTCAGTGTCTATTTATATTAATATATTCAAATAAGTTTTTTTCCTTTAAGAAATTAAGTAATATACTTTATGCAATATGCACTTGATAATTCATGGTTATATCGGGCCATCGGGGGAATGCAATAATTCATTCCACCGATGTTTATGTGTTACAACAATGTGCTCACTTTTGTTTACTCTATCAGTATATCAGGGAGAGCACCTTATGAGTCAGCCCAATAGAGTATTGTTACACCGATACTAGGTTGTGAGCTATTTTCTTCGGGCCATCGGCGAGGCTGTGATGGGGGTTCTGCCTATGAAGTATTGTTAGGCCAATGGTATTGAATTTTGTTAGGAATGGGGGAAGGACTACGAGTACGAGATTTCAAATGCACAGAGTGATAGGCTTGCAAACTTAAACCTCCAAAATTACCCTATAACCGTTAGATTTGGAAAGATCAATGGTTAAAAATTTATAACTTTAATGTTCCAATTTAAAAAAAAAAGCATTTAAAGCACTTTATACTGCTAAGTGTCAACTGTCAAGTGATTTTTTAAAAATTTTAAGTGAGAGGGTTAGCACACGGGGATATTTTTTTTAAGTCCTTTCACCTTTGCAATGTTAAGTTATCAGCCCCTTGGCCTTGATGCTAATCCTAGTGCACAAAAGTTTAAAACAACTTTAAAACACGTGTCAATGTGCCATGTTTATTTTTTTAAGTTAATATCATAAATTAGTCAAGTTTCAACCGTTGGATGATCATTTGATGTATGGTTGTATTTGCATTCTAGAATGAAATGCACAAAGCGATAGGCTTGCAAACTTAAACCTCCAAAATCACCCTATAACCATTAAATTTAGAAATATCAACGGTTAAAAAATTGCAAATTTAATGTTTCAATTAAAAAAAAAAAAGCATTTAAAGCACTTTGTACTGCTAAGTGTCAACTGTCAAGTGATTTTTTTTAACTTTTAAGTGTGAGGGTCAATACATGGGGAGATTTTTTGAAGTCCTTTCATCTTTGCAACGTTAAGTTACCGGCCCCTTGGCCTTGATACCAATCCTAGTGCACAAAAGTTTAAAACAACTTTAAAACACATGTGTCATGTTTATATTTTAAGTTAATATCATAAATTATTGAAGTTGCAACCGTTGGATGAACATTTGATGTATGGTTGTAGTTGCATTCCAGAATGAAATGCACAGAGCGATAGGCTTGCAAACTTAAACCTCCGGAATCACCCTATAACTGTTAGATTTAGAAAGATCAACGGTTTAGAATTTGCAACATGTAGACTTAAGACATTTGATTCACTTTAATGTTCCAATTTTGAGAAAAAAAGCACTTTATATTGCTAAGTGAGGGTCAGCACATGGGGAAATTTCAGTCTTCACTCTTCAAATTGCTCATTGCAGTGCACCACCCTGATTTGGATTCCACAATTCCACTTCCAACAAAGCCATTCCAGTTTCCACGACTGTCAACATTAATCTCTTCAAGAGTCAGGACCCAGAATCCGGGTAAGTGAAAAATTCCCGCGGCTACGTTTCATCGTTTGACATTTCTTAAAATCTTATTTTGTCAAACTTTGAAGTTTGGGTTTAGAGAATTAAGAATTTAAAAAAATTGAGGACTAATAGGTATTAGGGAATTCAAACTTCACAACTTCACATTGTATAAGCATGTCTACCACCAATACCACTAGTGCAATGTCCAATAAAAAAATACATTATACAAAATTGCTTAAAACCCCAGGTTTCACTGATGGGTACCATGATATTTATGATCCTGAAATCTATGGTAGGCGTACCTCAGAACTTAGATTTTCATCTCAGAATAAGGATACAAAGCAAACACAAGTTAATAGTATCAGTGCACTATGGGTAATTGGATTAGGGCGCATGATGTTACATGAAGTTTTCCCTTGCCCAGAATTTATCATGGTCTGTGTCGAAAATTATGATGATAAGAAAAGAGCAATTGTTAATAAAGATAGCCAAGTAGAATTGTTATCCATTAATGTAGAAGAACTTGGAAAAGTGTTGGGGTTTACAACCAAAGAATTTGGAAACAACCACATTGACCTAGAAAAACTTGCTAGTGATTATGAAGCAGTGGAAGAAAGCGAGAGAAATAAATTCTTAAATAAAATAGTTCAGGATAAAAACAAATTGAATGGTGATCATAAGCCTCCTTATAATTTGGATATTTTTAAACCATGGGTTCATGATACTATTTCCATGCTAGCATTTTGCCTCGGTCTGGATAGCAATTTGGAAGTGGGTGCAAGCCTCCTTGAAATGGTATTTAATATCCATTATGGTGTTGAACATGTCAAATATAATTATATTCCACACATTGTAGAATCCATGCATAAACAATTTTTAATGATTAAAGTAGGTTCCACCAAGACATTTAGGTTCACAATCTAATTGTGCTATCTTTTTCTATTCAAATTTAGAGGAAAGTTTCAGACCATCAAGCTTCAAATTCAGCCCTATAGTAATGCAAAGGAAGATAAGATGGCTTCAGTATATGAATGGACCACTAAGATAAGGATGCATGATTCTCGAAGGAACTTCAGTCATTTTGTAGACTACTTTTTTGCTCCATTGCATCAAGCAATTACAAATACTCCAATGCCTAGATTGCCTATGTCATGTATAAACTGCATGCAACTAGGAAAAAAAATACAATTGGCTGATTGGTACTTAATGGAAGAATATACTGTGCTAAGATTTTATGGATTGGGAGTACAACCATACAAACTTCCAATACATGTGATAAAAAGGGTTTTTGCATTGGAATATGTAAGGTAGGTGTAGAGTGCTGATGAACTACACTTTCTCAATCAGCAAAAGAAGACCTTATTTCCTTCTTTACCTTTTTCATGTGGAGGGTTCACATTCGAGAGAAAAACATTTAGTGTGGCACATAATCTTTTGAATTTTTTGATGCTATCTGTCATTGGTAGTGTGATCCATGTGACATCATTAAATCAATGATTGCAACCAATAGGAATGCTGCAAGTAGAATTCAACATCAAAGTAAACCCTTACTTGTAAACTTGAGAAACAAGGATTCTTGGGATGAGGTCAAAATAGCAATGGAGAAAAGTGTTGTTGAGAATGGTATTTCTTTTGAACAATTGTCAGCAGAAATTATGGCATTGCACCGAAAGACAATTAGGACATACAACAATTTTTATGAAAAAAGTGATAAAACATCTAGTAGAGTAAAAATTTCAGGTTCTCTAGAGAAGGAAGTTACAAATAAAAATTGGTCACGATAAAAAATTACTGCCTTTTGGTCTATGAGGAAGGACCTAGGTGATCCAAGAGCTCTTGCAGAGTATGGAACTAATGAAGAAGATACAGAATTTAGCAAGAAGATAATAAATCAAAATATTCTGGGTAGTCTATCATAGGACACCTCTTGGACAAAATATGAAAAACAACACTCATCTGAACAGTTTTTGACAGATTTGTTGCTGCCATGGATTTTCCTAAATGAGCCTCAAGTGTACCTTCACATTTTTTAATCTTCGACATTCTATGGTTATGCTCTCCATAATCTGCGAAATACTTAACATGAAGACATTCTTCTTTTTATTTCCATCGTACGACTGATTGTCCCTTTTTGTCTATGATTTGTTTTTCGTAAACTTTACTGATATGCTTTTCTATAGTGTCAAGCTTTAGCTGCATCGTCTTGTCTCTTCCACATTTCCAACTACAAATCTTACATTTGAATTTTGTTTCCCTTTCAATATCGTTTTCGTTTGATACCCCCATTGGTTCAAGGAATGGGTACTTCAACAACCACCCAATTTGAAAATTCCTTGTCATTTCCCACTCGCACCCCAATTTTGATTTGCCTTTTCTTTTCTTGCTACCAACATCATCCTCATCCAAGTCAATTATCTCATTCTGGCTAACCAGGGTATCCCTTGGAACATCTTCTATGGTATTGCCATCCTCATTTCATACATTTTGATTTAACTCAATGACAATCTCACCTTGACCTTCCTGTGGTGGTGAGGTATTGTCAATGCCATCTTCAATAATATTTGGTGGAAGAGTTGATTATGTAGCTCCACCTTGATTTGATGGATTAAAAGCTTTGCCAATTCCAAATTAAGACTGTATGGTACCTCCACGTTTTGGGTGTTTTGATGACCTCCTAGTCTCTTCATTACCCTTAGGAGTCTTACCTTTGTTGCTCAACATATTGATATCTCACTTCGAATAAAAGCTGGAAAAAAATGTCTTCTTGTTTAAGGACATACCAATAGAGAATATAGATCCCATTCCCTACTCAAAATCATGTTTAAGACTGAAGCAAGAATGGAAAACAGATAAAAAAATCTTATTATTATAACTAATAACAGTATAAAAAAATTATCACTCACCTTTGAGTCTACGTTTTCGGGTTTCGCTGACTTCTGAATCGAGAAGTAGAACCTCAGAACCGAACAAAATGTGTAAGAACAAATAACAGTTTCAATTGTATTTATATCAATCCATATTTGGAAAATTCCATGGGATTTTTAAATGGTATGTTAAAAATTTGGCGAATCACGCGTGCTTATACAACGATACCTTGTAATTTTCAAGGCGAAATGTGTCCTCAAATGTAATTATTTTTAAATATTATTGGCGAAATAGGTCCTCATAAGCAACTATTTATAAATTTTAATTGGCGAAATGGGTCTTCACAAACAACTATTTGTAAATTTTAATTGGCGAAATGGGTTCTCATATAATGTTGTTTTAATAGTATTGGCGAATATGTTGGTGTTCTATGACATGCTCCCCGGGATTCCAAGCGAAAATATTAATCGGTCCATTGGAAACGCGTAGTCTATTATGGCAAATTTATTGCCTAAACATGCCTCGTAAAAAAAGACCGCTGCCGAATGGACATGCATTGGATCGATAGTTCGTGAAATCCAGGAGATTTGAACACCCTGTTGGATACGGTAAATTTGCCAATTTCGATATGCCCGATTCCTAGAATTCGCCAATTGGTGAAGATTCGCCACTAAAATATTCCCTATCCTCCACATAGAAATTAACAGTGGATTTTTTGTTCTTTTTGTTGGGAGTATGTATGCCAAGATATTTGGGAGGTGTGTTTTTGAGCTCACACAATTATGTTGTATTATGTGATTGTACCTCTTTCATGGTTTCTTCTATTATTATTTTTTCATTATTTCCTTCTAAGTGTTGTTTTATATGTTGTTAATAAGCTATTGAAATTGTTTTAAATTTGACATTTCACAACTCTCTCCTTATAAGGCTAATGCACGAAATGTTCCTCTTGTTTTTGTTTTATGGACATGGTTTCCTTTACCTTTCTATCAAAGTTTTGTGTGTGAAGCTTTTGATATTGGTAGTTTATGCATGGATTTCCTTTTAGGTTCAAATGTTTGCATTAAGCATATTGGTGAGTTGGTTGTAATTCTAGCTTTATCTGTTGATGATGCTATTATTATAAATGATGATCTAAAAGTGAAATATACTTGTTTAAGACTAAACTAATGGTTAAATTTGAAATGATTATTCATATGGTGAAACTATTATTGTTTGAACATTCAAAATATGAGAGAAAAATAGAAGAAACAAACTCATTATAATAAAGAGAGGTATATTAAGAACACTCAATTTTTTTAATATGAATAATTGTAAACCAATGAATATTCCAATATGACAATTATCAATATCAAAATACAATTAGAAGCTAATATCTGAAATGACCAGTCTCTAGTAGAGACAACATTTCAATATTATCAGTATAGTGAGTGAAACAACCATGGATCTTATGTTTTTAGATATTTTCAAGGAATTAGTAAGCAAAAAATTATATTCATAAGTAGGAGGTATTTTCCTCAGCACGTCAAATTGTGATATTGCTATCAGGATTCAACTGTGTAGTTTTTACAAGTCAAACTCATTGACCCATGTTTCATGAGTATTGATTCACAAGAACCCATCTCTCATTATATTTAATAGAAGCTTATTGAAAAAACAGTGAGACACATAGCATAGAGAATATTGATAAATGAAGATAAATCTTAAGACACTTCTTTGCTTTAAGTGGTGGTTTTGTTTCATTGCAAGTAAGAAACAATTGAAAAATTCTTTGTCTAACTATAAAGTTAGAATATATATAGAGTTTTGCATATTTGCTTGGAGATTGGTATTATCATGGGTACTAGTATGTCATTTAAATAAAAGTAGGGGGTAGGTACTTTGAGACACCTATATATATATTCCACGTAAAAGGTTGGAGATGAATTTTGACGGGACCTCCCGAGGTAATTCCCGGGCCTCTAAAACATATTACATTATCAGAAATGAGGGGTAGTCTTCCTTTAAGCCTTCTCAAGGAAGGCTATAGAGGGCACTGATATTGATGCAGAATTTCCTTCATTATATGAAGGCCTAAATCTCTATGTGGAGTCGAATTTGAGAACAATTGAGGTCGAGGGAGACTCATAGTTTGTATTAATGTAGTCTCCTCTCATTTGAATTTGAAGGAATGTAATGGTAGGTGAAAACAAATAGAAACAAACATAAGACTTTCATTGATTAGAATAAAAATATTGCAATGATTTTCCATCATCTAAGCTTGGGCTCTTTCATAGACAACTTCAAACAATAGACTCACAAATTATATTCATTCGATTCTACAATAAAACATATTCATTCTTAACATACTACCATTACATACTCTGACTATCGATGGAGCTAGTGCTCCTTGACAAACAAACATCAACACACTACCATCTTTCTTGTTACAGCTCTTGAGAGCCGAACTCTTGAGAGAGTAAATACAAAGTGCCTAGATTCAACAATATATAGAGAGCCTATCATCTATGGTGAAAGCTTGTGCAACAAGCAAAGTAATAAAATACATTTTTAGAAACTTGACTTGCACTCTAAGTAAAACCCATTCAAATCCTTATCAAGAATTGTCTTTAATGATGGTTGAGATATGACTGCTGAATAGAGGATATGAAGTTGTCAGGAGCAGTTGGCATATTTAAGTGAGTAGGTGTGATTATAATCTCCAACACTCTCCCTTAATCACAACTACAAATTTTGATTTCTTTCTTGATCACTTTCACTGATGCTTTGGCATCTTCAATCCTCAATCTTCAACTTCTAGGAATCAAACCTAGGAAATCCCATGATGCTGTTGGGATGCTCTACCCATGAGCTCTAGTCCTTTCTGGTAACCAGTCCATTGTAGGTTCAGGTGTAATTTACTTGTTTTATCTACACCTCCCATAGAGACACACTGTTGGTGCTCGAGGATCCTAGCATTAAATTGACTTTATTGGCCTTATTCTCAAACTTTGCAAACAAGTGGTTTCAGATTACCACAAACTAGCATGACGGGGAAGCAAACGCATACTTGAAACTTAGACAACTGGTATCCTCCTTTGATTTTTTTTAATCTCCATTATCAACTCCTCTCCTTACTTTGTTATACAGACTTTAAATATGCTTCCAATCTCTCTGTCAACCTAAATACTTATACAACTTCTGACTACAAGATAACATGCTATGACATCCTCTATTCAGATTCTTTTGAGATTATGACCTCCTTTCACCAAAACTAAACTTCATTTTCAAACAACTTAACAAAAAATGTTTCTTACCTTCACCCACAATTTTTTAACATCAAATTCTTCTACTGTTGTGGCAGTTTCTTCAAATACTTAACTGATGGTCTTCAGACCTTTTCTTTCTGTATGTGGCTACCTCTCAATTAGCTTCAAGAGCCATCAGGAGTTGGAAATGCACCATCAGGAGTTCAAATTGCTGCTTCAGGAGCTGTCAGGAGTTGAAATTGTTGGAAAAGCTAATCTTGAGCAGCCACCAACCGAGTGCATTTAATGCACAGTTTGAAATGATCCGTTGGGATCCTCCACCTGCCATGTGTGACTTCCAATGCTGTCCCAATTAATTTTGGCAGCAAATTTATTATTAGTAGGTGAATTTGAATTGAGCACCAATTTTGGAAAAGGCTGGGAAAGACAAAAGAAAAGAATAGAATGTTTTTCAGTTAAAGAGAAAAAAAGAAGAGTTAGAGACAGAAGACAGGAAGCAACCGAAGAATGAAAGGAGAAATGTTTAGGTGAACCTGCAACAGTAGAGGAAAGTGCTCCAGAATATTGACAGAGGCCCAGTGCTCTGGAATGTTCGCAGCAGCACACAGTTAACTCCAGTGCACTAGAATGCGCACAGTATTTTGAGTGAAGTATGTACAGAGCTTTGCTCTGAGTTTTTGTATGTAAACATTTAAATATTGTAATATTTTTGGTTAGTTTAATGAAACAAAAAATATTCTGCCTCTCTTCTTGCTGTCCATTTTATTTGGTTTGTGTTTTCTTCTTTGTCCACTGTAGTTGGGTTTATTTTGGGTTTATTTTTCCCAACAGATTGGTATTAGAGCCCTAAGCCTTCTGGGCATTTATTTTTCAAAGCCCTAGCTCAAGCCCTAGGGGTGTTGTGATAGAAGCCTTGCTTCTGGGTATTTGGGAAAGCCCTAGTTTTCTAGGAAGTGAAGGAAAATCCTTTAGTTTTTTCTGGGTATTTGTAGTTTCCCCCATTTAGCAAAATGGCTGGAGGAGACGGTAGGAGTTGGCAGCAGCCACCTATTTTTGATGGAAAAAGTTATGATGTTTGGGCAAAGAAAATGAAAACCATTCTTGTAGCAAATGATTTGTGGGAATTAGTAGCAAATGGGTTCACAGATGTGACTGACCCAAATGCATATCTAGCATTGACCAATCCTCAAAAGAACCAGTTGAAAGAGACAAGAAAGAATGATGCAAAAACCCTTAGTTTGATTGAGGCAGCCTTAATAGAGGCTATTTTCCCTCGAATAGCAGCAACTTGTTATGCAAAAGAGGCATGGGAAATACTTGAAACCACTTGCAAAGGGACTGAGAAAGTCAGGTTTGTAAAACTCCGACTGCAAAGGAGAGAATTTGAGACCATGCAGATGAAGGACAATGAGACTATTTTAGATTTTCATACAAGGGCTTCCATCTTGATTAATCAGTTAAGGATAAATGGAGAAACTATGGTAGAAAAAAAGATTGTGGAGAAGATTCTTAGAAGCCTACCTACAAAATTTGACCCAGTGGTTATTGCCATAAAAGAGGCAAAGGACCTCTCAACATTATCAATTGATGAGTTAATGGGTTCACTTCAAACCCATGAGCAACGCCTAAATAGGTCTGCAAATTCTTCCCAAGAACAAGCCTTCAAAGCACAAACAAATGTAAGAGGCAGAGGAAGAGGAAGAAATGGTAGAGGACGAGGTCAAAGAGGCAGAGGTAGAAGCAACTCCAGAAGAGGAAGCTCAAACAGCTAAGAGGAAGCTAGCACTTCCCAATCAGATTTCCATAACACAAGGAATATTAGCTCAAATCAGAGGAAAGATAAGAGCAATGTGCAGTGTTACTACTGTCACAAGTATGGTCATTATGCAAGCGAATGCGGGAAGAAACAGCGTGACCAAGGAAGCCAAAATGCAAATATGGCGAATGAGAACAAGGCTGAAAATGAAAAACAGTCACAAGTTTTCATTGCATGCAATCTAGCAACACAAGGTAGCGCTGAAGTTTGGTACTTGGACAACAGTTGTAGCAACCACATGAGTGGTAACAAAAATTTATTTGCCTCCATTGATAGTAGCATCAAGTCTGAAATCAAAATGGGCAACAATGAGAAGGTTCCAATCAAGGGCAAAGGCATAGTGTGCCTACAAACCAAGCATGGTGAAGAAAGACAAATTCATGATGTCTTTTATGCCCCAGGAATGAAACATAATCTTTTGAGCATTGGACAGATGGTCCAAAATGGCTATAGAGTGCTGATGGAGAAAGGAGAATGCATCATCTACGACAAGGACGAAAGCAAGAGAGTTATGGCAGCGGTTCATAAGACAAAGAACCGAATGTTTCCCCTCAAAATGCAAATCTCAGCACAATCAAAAGGCTCATAGCAGTCAGCCTTCAAATCAGTCATCCAAGACCCATCCAAGCTTTGACATTTGAGGTATGGGCAGTTAAGTTATTCTAGTTTACGTCTTTTAGCTAAAAAAGGCATGGTTAGGGGCCTACCACCAATTGTAGAGCCCGATAGAAAATGTGAAGCATGCATCCTAGGTAAACAACATAGGCAGCCTTTTCAATCATGGCATTCTAGGAGAGCAAGAGCACCATTAGAGTTGGTGCATTTAGATTTGTGTGGTCCCATGAAGACCCCAACATTAGGAGGAAATGTTTATTTCATGACACTCATAGATGACTATAGTAGAAAAATATGGGTGTATCTTTTGAAGAACAAATTAGAGGCTTTTGATAAGTTCAAGGAGTTTAAGGCCTTGGCTGAAAAGCAAAGCGGCCATTATATCAAAGTCCTCAGAACGGATAGAGGGGGAGAGTATATCTCTCAAGATTTTATGAATTTTTGTAAGTGTCAAGGTATTCAGAGACAACTCACAGCCAGGTATACTCCACAACAAAATGGAGTGGCTGAAAGAAAAAATAGAACAATCACGGAGATGGCAGCAAGCATGTTGAAAGCAAAAGGTTTGTCAAATGAATATTGGGGTGATGTTGTAGCAACAACAGTTTACATCTTGAATAGGTGCCCCACAAAGGCTGTTCGTGATCGGATTCCACAAGAAGCGTGGAAAAAATGCAAATGGAGTGTTGAGCATTTGAGGATATTTGGATGTGTGGCATATGCTCTCGTGCCAAAGGAGAAAAGGCAGAAATTTGATGACAAAGGTGAAAAATGCATTTTCATAGGCTATAGTGAAGAATCCAAAGCCTATAGATTGTACAATCCCATCACCAAGAAAGTGGTGATTAGTAGGGACGTTGAGTTCATTGAAAACGAATCATGGGATGGAACAGTTGATAGCAACATAGGTATTTCTGTTTCAATACCTTTTGAGGATGAAGAAGCTATAGAAGGAATGAGCTCCGGAACCTTACAACAAGGTAACAGTTTTGAAAACAATAGCAACAACAGCTCTGGAAGCTTTCAGCAAGGTGGATGCTCCAGAACTATACAGCAGCAGTCTTCTTCATCAAAATAGTAGTCAAGAAGCTTCAGAAATTCAAACCCTATGCTTGCATCATTGATGCCACAGAAGACTAGAAGCGTGAGGGAAATTTATGACAACACAAGGTATGAAGATTTTGATGAGAATTTGGATTTTTCTTTGTTTTCTCATAGTGATCCAATGTATTTTGAAGAAGCCGTGAAAGAAGAAAAATGGTCTAATGCCATAGATGAAGAGCTAGATGCTATAGTGAGAAACAAAACATGGGAGCTCACTGATTTACCCAAAGGGAAATCGACCATTGGAGTTGAGTGGGTTTATAAGACCAAATGCACTGCTAATGGTAAGGTTGAAAGACATAAAGCAAGGCTAGTTGTTAAGGGATATAAACAACAGCCTGGAAGAGACTATGATGAGACTTTTGCACCAGTTGCAAGGTTGGAAACAGTGCAGGCAGTCCTAGCAATTGCAGGCCAGCACAAATGGATGTAAAGTCAGCCTTCTTGAATGGAGTGCTGAAAGAAGAGGTGTATGTGGAGCAGCCACCTGGCTATGAAGTTGCAGGGAAAGAAGACAAAATCTACAGGCTCCGAAAAACTCTCTATGGGTTGAAACAAGTACCACGAGCATGGTACAATAGAATTGATATGTACCTTTTGAGCAATGGTTTCAACGAAAGTGGCAGTGAGCCCACACTCTACATCAAGGCAGCCAATGGTGAGATACTTATTGCTGTTTTGTATGTAGATGATTTAATTTTCACAAGTAATTGATTTCAAAGAGGCAATGAAAAATGAGTTTGAAATGACAGACCTAGGTTTGCTAAAATATTTCTTAGGCATAGAGGTCCAACAAACAGATGATGGCATCTTTATTTCTCAAACAAGTTATGCTAATCAAATATTGAAAAGATTTAGAATGTTGGACAGCAAACCAACCCCAACTCCAATAGCTACAGGTCTGAAATTAAGCAAAGATGTTAACCCAACCCTCTATAAGAGCATGGTTGGAAGCCTCATGTATTTGAAAACAACAAGACCCGATCTGATGTACGCGGTAAGCCTGATTTCTAGGTTCATGGAGCAGCCTAAGGATGCACACTGGCAAGCAGGATTTTTTTTTTAAGGTATGTCAATGGCATGAAAGGTTGTGGCATTATGTATACCGCCACTAATGAGTTTCAACTTGTTGGGTATACAGACAGTGATTGGGCAAGAAATGTAGATGACAGAAAGAGCACATCAGGATATGCATTCCACATGGGTTCTAGAGCAATATCATGGGCATCAAAGAAACAGCCCATAGTTTCTCTCTCCATGGCTACAAGCGGAATACATTGCAACAAATGTAGCAGCATGCCAAGCTATTTGGCTTAGAAGAATCCTTGCAGATTTGAATGAGCAGCAAGAAGATGATACAACCATATTTTGTGACAACATATCTTCTATTGCCTTGACCGAGAATCCCGTCTTTCATGGACGAAGCAAGCACATAGAAATCCGCTACCATTTCATAAGAGAGTTGGTGGAACATGGAGATATCGAGCTTCATTATTGCAGATCTGAGCAGTAGCTCGTTGATATTTTCATAAAGGCATTGTCAAAAGACTCCTTTGAACGTCTAAGAGATAGGCTGGGTATGCAGGAATGCGTTGGAACTTTGGTTTTGGTTAAAACAGAAAATCAGAGATGCTCCAGAACCTTGGTTCAAAAAAGCATAGAGGAGTGCAGATGTTCCGGAACTTGGGACAGATGCTCCGGAACTTGGCGCAGGTGCTTCGGAACTTGTGTTTAGGGAAACACAAAAAAGCGCAGATGCTCCGGAACTTTGGAGAAGCGCATATGCTCCGAAACTTTTGAATGGTGATGTGAATCAGAAAGACTCAAGATTAAGGGGGAGTGTTGGAAAAACTAATCTTGAGTAGCCACCAACCGAGTGCATTTAATGCATAGTTTGAAATGATTTGTTGGGATCCTCCACCTGCCGTGTCTGACTTCCAATGCTGTCCCAATTAATTTTGGAAAAGGTTGGGAAAGACAAAAGAACATAATAGAATGTTTTTCCGTTAGAGAGAAAAAAAGAAGAGTTAGAGATAGAAGACAGGAAGTAGCAGAAGAATGAAAGGAGGAATGTTTAGGTGAACCTGCAGTAGCAGAGGAAAGTGCTCCAGAATATTGACAGAGGCCCAGTGCTCTGGAATGTTCGCAACAGCACACAGTTGGCTCCAGTGCACCAGAACGTGCACAGTATTTTGAGTGAAGTATGTACAAAGCTTTGCTCTGAGTTTTTGTATGTAAACATTTGAATATAATAATCTTTTTGGTTAGTTTAATGAAATAGAAAATATTCTGCCTCTCTTCTTACTGTCCATTTTATTTGGTTTGTGTTTTCTTCTTTGTCCACTGTAGTTGGGTTTATTTTTTCCAACATAAATTACTTCTAACACTCCTTTCTTACATTATTCTTCAGACGTTAGGAATGGCCTCTAACAAAGGCTTCTCTTCTCAAAATTGGCAACTTCAAACTCTCTCAAAAAAATAAAAATTCTTTACCAATAATTTCTCCTTTTTGTACCTTCCATACAACATTCTTCAAAACAAAAAACAATGAGTTACCTTGATTTCTGAGAAATTCTTTTGACCATTGGACTGCAACCATTGCAATCACCTTTGACTGGTGTCCTTTGTCTTCCATCAAAAATTGGCCTTTTTATCGAACTTGATTGAGCAAACTTTTCAACTTTTTCTTCCAATTTTCAGCTGCGGCTGTACTATGATGATTTCTTGTACCATTTCTTTTGTCGATTGTGATCTCCTGCGTTAGTCTGGGCTTCAAATCTTAACGACTACAACTTCTCTAAAAACATGAGGCTCTTCAGAACTCTCGATTCCTCCTTCCTTTGACAACTTCCTTGCTTAACAACAACGACTTCTGCAACTATAATGACTTTGTTTCTAGACTGGACTAACTATTTTTACTGAGATGAAATCCTCCTTGCAGCGGCAAGCTTTGAAAATTTTTCTGTGCCTCTTTGTCGTCTTCTCTGACTTCAAGCTGCAACACTCCATGATCTTTCTGCTGCAAGATTTCTTCAAGATCTTTTACCAGGCTGCAAATAATACAAAACACATATACCGGCTTCTCTCCAAACCACGAACCTTATGCAACTTCCTCTTATGCAAATGATTAGCATCAATATTTCTTTGACAATGACTTTCTTCATAGAAGTCAGCAACATGACTTGTCTACATTGAAACAACTCCAATAAAAACTATGATTCCTTCCATGAAATGGTGACTTAATCTTGGCTGGACAGACTTGACAGACCCACGAATTCTTCCATACTTACAACTTCATTTCTTGGCTTCTTCACAAATAGCAATGGACTTATCTTCTACAAATTTCTCACTCTTTACAACATTTCACACATTGTTGGACTGGCCTCTTTTCAACAGCTATCCATGATCTCTTCTTCAACTTTTCAAACCCAGAAAAAGAAAACTCCCCAGACTCAAGACATGATAGATTATTGGAAACCTTACGGCTCTTCTCAAACACAGAAGCTAGACAAACTTCTACTCCCAGTGAGCCTGATCGACATGGCTCTGATACCATTTAAAGGAATGTAATGGTAGGTGAAAACAAATAGAAACAAACATAAGACTTTCATTGATCAGAATAAAAATATTGCAATGATTTTCCATCATCTGAGCTTGGGCTCTTTCATAGACAACTTCAAACAACAGACTCACAAATTAGATTCATTCGATTCTACAACAAAACATATTCATTCTTAACATACTACCATTACATACTCTGACTATCGATGGAGCTTGTGCTCCTTGACAAAAAAACATCAACACACGACCATCTTTCTTGATACAGCTCTTGAGAGCCAGACTCTTGAGAGAGTAAATACAAAGTACCCAGATTCAACAATATATAGAGAGCCTATCATCTATGGTGAAAGCTTGTGAAACAAGCAAAGTAATAAAATACACTTTTAGAAACTTGACTTGCACTCCAAGTAAAACCCATTCGAATCCTTAGCAAGATTTGTTTTTAATGCTGGTTGAGATATGACTACTGAATAGAGGAGCAGTTGGCATATTTGAGTGAGTAGGTGTGATTATAATCTCCAACAGACTTACAGTTGGAAGCTCCCCAAATGGATTGATGTGATATGTTCAATCTTGGACATGATGGAAGACTTCTCTTTTAAGGCATGTATTTCATGAATCAAATAAGGCGATAGACTTTTTGTCCAACCAGGGAATTGATCAGCCAAAATAATGGTTATGTTAGACGGTATGTAAACATGGTCAGGATTGGAGAGGATAATCAATGTTGAACTGTCTAATGCCCCCTTTATGGAATGCCAAGTCGAGTGATTCAAGATATCTGCTAAATCCTACGGATGGATCTCATCCTCTCCCCACTGAAGGTTGTTGGTTGCAATCAGGAATGCATATATAGACAGGTGTATTGGCTATTAAGAATAAGAATGGAGGCCAAAGTTGTGATTAGGGGTGTGCAATGTGGTTGCACCATTGAGATGATGGAATTTCAAATCAATCACCTATTCATTATCTCCATGCCCTTGACATGGGGCAATCGTTTCTAGTTCTACAATGGTAAGAATAGCATTGGAGGGCGGACATTATCATGATACAGGGATCTTAGAGAGCTTTATAATGGTATTGATTAATGTGTTGGGGAATAAAATGCATGGAAAGTTGGTAGCAAACAAATACATACGTTGCATATGGTGGGAGAAACTGTTCTCAGCCATTTCAAATTACGATAGAAGGGTGGTCAAGCATGACATTGAAGGTGTTTTCAATCGAATAGTAGTAAAAAAAAATGTAGACCTTTGGAGATGTTTGGAGCTGTTCTCGGACGAGGTCTAAAAGAGCGATTTGGAGGACCTTAGGAAATTCTTGGCAGATAAACTAGATTTACAGTCATCCCTACAGAAGTAGAAACTACAGGAATTGAAGGAGGGACTCTTGTCTCTGCTATTCAATGTAAACTAATCTAAACAGATATCTCTGCCCTACCAACTCTAGATGTAGTTTTCATTTTCATATGAATGGAAGGGAGCTACCCTCTGTGGTAGTAACTTGTTCTCTCACATATATTTTTTGGCAAAATTAAAAAAATATGAAATATGAAACATATATAATCATAAATAATAGACATTGGAATTTTGAATAGATGCCATGTTCAACAAGAAGAAAGAAATCAATATCATGATATTGAACTTAAGATTAATGATATATATATATATATATATATATATATATATATATATATATATATATATATATATATTCTAATTTATCATATTATGTCATTTAACGGATGAAATTTCACTCTGTATTAGCTATGTCATAGGCCCTCGGTTATGATGCTATCCAAATACCAATCATTCTCAAGCTTAGGTTCCTCTTTAGGCAATAGAACTAGGGGAAAATCATTGAGACCATTTGCACTAACCACTTCATCTTCGAAGAGTGCAATCACTCTATCAAGTAATATTTGGTCTACGTAGGGTGTACATGAGAAGAAGGCAAAGTGAGCTATGAATGTAGACTAGGTTATTTTCTTTCTTTGACCCTAATCGACTCCTCTTTGGTGAATGGATGAAACCACAAAAACTTTAACTCCTCTCACAAGATGAAGAGCTCATAATTTGTTAGAACAATCTTATTTTAAGTGATTGCAATTCAGGCGTTCCATCTCCATGGTTCCACCACCATTCTATAGTATCTTCCTTTGCGGCTTCCATATAAAAAAATAACTTTCCCATGTGAAAACTTGTTCTACTTAATTTTGATAATTGACGCATTCTCACCTTGGCCATAAATCTTTTTTATAGCAACATAAAACCTCTTCATTACCTCTCTATTCTTATATAGAGACCTCTACTTGATCACTTTTGTATCGTACCACTTTGGATACCACTTTGGATTTAAGGCATAGGTTACAGAATGAAAGGGTGTGTTAAGTTTCTTAGATCTTCCATGTACCTTTTCTTCTATTGAAGGATATCGAGAAATATATCTAACATCTATTGTTTTCTTAATTCTTTTACACATAATCCATTTCTTCATAAATTTCTCTTAAACATGGCTTGTTTAAATTTGCAAATTTCTTCACCTCACATATGGGCTGAATAAAGTCAACAACAAATTTAATATCAACTGTTCAAAAAATAGTCATCAAGGACCATATCTCTCACATTAACTATAGTATCTGATGTAGATTGTATTTAAGCTACCCATGTATCATTGTCTTTACTGTGGAGTACAAAGCTCCTTTGACTCCATGAAGACGGTCAAGAAGTGTAAAATAAGAAGAAAACTGTGTATCAACAAGTTTGAGGAGTTCCACCTTGACAAATTTTTGATAAATAGCTTGCGTGTGGTGATGATTACATATGAACATTTATATTTTCTACCCTATTCAATGAGATTGAAATCCACTATCGCTGCCAATATCTTTGAGTGCATTAGTCAATGAATGCACATATGATTTCTAAAATGAATGCTTGTACCTTTTTTTACCAAGAAACCCACTACTTACAAATAGTAGCAACATCTATAACATATGATGCCCCCACCTCCTTAATGATATCACACAATTATTTTTGAAGGAACCATGCATTTCTTTCCCTAAACAATCTATTGCTTCCAAAAAAATAAGAACCTTTGTTGCATGCTACCATTATATCAAGAAGTGGATGATTCTAACATCTGTTCACCTTTCCATCATAATGTTGCATCTTTCTATAGGCCAACTTTTTTTCATTGGTGTAGTCTGTTGTTAAAGTTAGCTGTTTCTTTATCAATTACGGTAGTACAAAGCTTTTCATATCTAGGTTGTTTATAGTCTGCTGATCCATTATTGAGAGATTCCAGACTATCTCGTCACATAAAGGTGAGTGTGCGGCATTAAATGGTATTCCATTTGCATTAAAGAAGTGTGTAATCATTGAATCAACTACTTTTCAACCATGTCATATCTCTAAAAGACACACTTGTCTTTAAGTCTCTATGTTATGTTGTAAAAAAGGCACACTTGTCTTTAAGTCTCTATGTTGATTTTGAGTTACAATGAGACACTTTCCCATCATCCCTTTCTTATTCTTTAATAAATTTAGTTGGTCTAATGGTGGAGAACTTATACTCTTGAGAGAGAGGTCACAAGTTCAAATCCTGCAGGGGGTAAAGTATGTACACCTCGTATTGTGGAGCACGAGTTTAAGTGCCTCCTTCATATTGGGAGTACGAGGAGTCTCATATACTATAAGCCATCTGTAGACCCAAAAACAGACCGCCTGATATCGTGGACTATAAAAAGACCTTTTTTTTTTTTTTTTATCATTTTAACTCATTTAAATAAGGATTACCAACTTTTCCTGTTATGTGAAGAAAATGAACCCTCACCCTCGGTTAAGTGCCCTGAAATGCTTGAAAACAATCGATATAGCAAATCCTTCGACCCTAAAATATTGTCACAATATTTCCATTTGTTCCTGGAAACCTTTTTCTATTGGATTAAAGTGAGAATTACAAATAATAGTTACAAATTTATAGACTAAGACATGCCAACACAATCAAACAGCCAAAGACAAACACAGCCGTTGACATCAAAACAAACAAGAACGCACACTGCTGAAGAACAATAAGAATACCGGTTAAGAATATACAGTCACAACTGTTAATAGCCATGATATCCATAGAGCTTCTCTGTGTCTGTCTTTTGATGACAAACGATTTAATCCTTTTGCTCTACTATTGTTTCTTGAAACTGGGAAACACTTAAAACTCATGGGAATCCAAATAAGTTTTACTCTATTCACTATTTTCTGTGTCTAATACCAGGTGAGTTCATAAGATTTTGATTCCACGAAAAATGTGAATAGAAAAATCTCAAGTTGTTTTTTTTAGAGACGCCTGCAAGTTAGGGTTTTCCAGATGGGAGACATGGACGGGACACTTAATATGAATGGGGACATCTGCAATATGGGAAATGCATCCCTGTTTTTGAGATAAGTGCCAAGGAGGGGTCGAAGATACATCTCCCTACTTTCTTGACATCAAAAGGAGTTAATCTAATTGAAAAAGTTAAGGAAATTGATTATTGCAAACCCAATAAATTGCAAAAATTTCTAACAGCCAGGCAGCGGAAGAAATAAATTTGAAAGAAGTTGAGAGAGATGTTTCAGCTTTAAAGTGATCCATCTTCAGTCTTCTATTAGTAAAAAAACTCAAAACATCTCAATAGCTCCATGTTTGGTAGGATATAAGGGCAACTCTAAGAATAGGAGTGAAATAAATAGTTAATAGAAAGATATAGGAAGAGAAAAATAAAAGAATGGGTTTTAATTGTAGTTCTCAAATAAAAGGATGGTGAAAATGGATTGAAGAAGTGAAGAAGAGGAAGATAATTGAATCGAATGTAGTTTCAGGTAATGTTTTTAATTATTATATATGAAAATGTCAATACATCAAAGTGTTGGTATTTGGACATAGGGACAGCTTAACATATGACACTAACAAGAAGTTGGTTCAAGACATAAAAAAGTTAAAAAGGGAAGAATGTCATTTTGAAAGATAACAAGCAAGGTTCATTTTGAAAGATAACAAGCAAGGGATGATGGTAGTGGGTAACATTCCTTTTCATATGGACAATGGTGTATGTAAAGAACTTTGAGATATATAGTATGTTTCTGTTTGTGAAAATTAATTTAGCAATTAATAAAATTGATGGTGGAGAACAATTCATGTCTTCTATTTATAGGTGTTATGTCTAGTAAAATCATGTACAATTTGTGTACAACAATTTTCTTGAGCAACAAAAATGGTGAAAGATTGAATTTGGATCTTTAGAGTGACATATTTGGTCATATGCATTCACTTAAACAATTAATAAAAGAATAAATTGTAGAGGATTTTATGTTGGTCCCACGGTTGCCATTGCACCAAAAGATTGACCTATTAATGCCCGATACAACCACCAGAGTTAATGGATCCACGTGAGGCGGTTAGTCCATGTCACAAATCCTGAGGGGAGTGCTGACCATCTTCCAACTATCTCCCCCTCAGCATTACCTAAGGGGATTCAAACCCAACACCTTTGCCTTTGATACCAATTGTTGACCCCACAGTTGCCGTTGCACCAAAAGATCGACCTGTTAATGCCCAATACAACCGTTAGAGTTAACAGATCCATGAGAGGTGATTAATCCTTGTCATGAATCCCAAGAAAAGCGCTGGCCATTTGTCAACATTTTAATCTATATTTATAAGTTAACTTGAGAATGTGTGAAAGATACAATTAAGAAAGCAACACAATTTTTCAATTTCAATAAATTAGAAATAAGAGCTAAAAAACAAATGGAATTGATAAATTCAAACATTTATAAATCAATACAAGCAACATCACGTAAAGGTACAAGGTATTTCATTACCTTTATTGATGATTTTTCTAGTTTCTTAAGAATACATCAAATGCATTTGAAATGTTTAGGATATTCAAATTCTAAATGGTGAGAAAAAGTTGGGAAATCATTTGGAATAATTAAGATGTGATAATGTAGATGAGTGTACCTTTACTGTATTCAAATAAAAAGATGTGCAAAGGAATGAATCAAGTTAGAATACACCACTCATTCACTACAACATAATGCTGGTATAGAGAGAAAGAACGAAACTCTTTTTTGAAAGTGCAAGGTGGATGCTTAAGATTAGTGGGTTATCTTATTATTCTTGGGCAAAAAAATACCTTCAAAATAGATTATCTTACTACACTACAAAAAAATACACCTTATGAAACATGGCATTAAAGTAAGTTAAGTGTCTTAATTGAAAAAAATTATTTGCTCAAAATGTGCACACATAGGAAATTATTTCACTAGAGTTACAATTTAGATTCAAAATCATGTTGTAAATTTTTTGATCCAATAACATATGTGTTTCTAATAAGATGAGATATCAATTTTGAAGAAAGTCCAATTTTGTATAGGCTAGTAGAGACTGAGAATTGCATTACAAAAACAAGATTTTCTGATTCTAAATCTTATGAAGAACTAGAACATGAGGAGTATTTTTTTAGAAAGAATAATATGAGCATTAAAAGTATCAATCATACAACATATAGATCATGCACAAGAGAAACCACAACATAGAAGGTCAAAAAGAGGAAGGAAGACAACACAAAAGGAACAAGAATCATATTCTCAAGTAATTGAGAGTGATCATACAACATATTGGAGGGTTGCAATGGACGTTATAAATCACTAAAAAAAATAGATATGTGAGCTCACAAGTCTTGCATATAGAGAAGAAGAGTGATTAGATGCAATTGGATATTCAAAACAAATAAAAAATAAAATAGATTAGCAGATAGATGTACAAATTGCATTTAGAAAAAAATAATACACCTAAATAACAGGTTTGAATTATCATAATGCCTATTCTGATGTGATCAAAATAAAATTCATTAGAGTTTTATTAGCAATTGTATCAGCCTTAGATGTTCATGTGCATCAACTAGATATAAAGGCAATGTTTTAAATCATCTTTTGAAAGAGGAGGTTTATATGGAAAAAATATAAGGCTACATACAAGAAGTAAATGAGTAGTTCATTTCCTAACTATACGAGGCATTTTATGCACTAATTTAGTCTTCAAGATCATGGTACGAATAGGTTGATGTGTTCCTCTAGGATGAAAGATACGTTCTTAGAAATGCTGATTATGTTGGGATTAGGGGTTGTACACCTTGCATATTCTAATTTTGGGTTAACTATTTAATTGTATTATTTTATTATGTTCTTATGGATAAAGGTTTCATACTTTGAATTGACACTTATGTCATATATATTTGTTTGCATAATATGTATAATAAAGTATTTAATAACATATAAGATGTTTAAGAAAATCTATGATATTGTACAATACATAAGACATATAAGAGACTCTATAATGTGTGTAAGAGCATCTAAGAAGGAGATTTGTAAAGTGGACTAGGAATCTTAAACTGCTAATGATATTTAAGTATGTCACAACATAAAACATCTTGCTAAAAAAGATACATGACGAAATGGTGCACCCAAATTTGGTTATAGGCTATACCATGTTTATGACATGCCAGAGAATATGTTAGTAATGGTCTATTGTTGCATCACAGGGTGGGGGTCATATGAATTCTTCCATGGTATTTAGGGACCTTGTTTGGGCCCTAATATTAACTTTGAGTGATTTTCTAAGCCTATTGAAATTTTGAATTGGAGATATATTGCTTTGTATATTTAAAATGTTATGCTATTTCTATCGATTAAAAAGTTTACATCTTTTAAACACTCTTCTTGTTATTCAAGGCTTGCAATAATGAGTTATGTCAAAATAGTACAATTCCACTTATTGGTGAACTAAAACTCAATAATTTGCTGCACTTGTAAGTAAATCATTTAACAAATGAAGATGCTTGATGTGACTGATAATGGTATATAGCCCCTCATATCTATGACTAGGGATCAATGCGTGACGACTTACTTTGTAGTGAAGTATATGTTTACACAGTGTTAACACTATGTGCTTAATACAAATGCAAATGCATAATAACCTTTTATGTTTGAATCATGTCAAGTATGCCACATTCAAATAGAAAGATTTATGAGATGTCACATGTGAAATTTGACTACTAGGTACTTGACTTTTCACAACATTTTCGTTGTATAGAAGAGAAATAACAAAGTTAATGTAACAAGTAATTATTCAAATTTATTTGGATAAATATGTAAGTTCACATGCATTTGAATTTAATGATTTTGGACTTGAAATGGAGATAATTTATTTGATTTACATTTATTTATAATTATTTTATACATTCTTATTTAAATTTTTATTTTACTTAGTACATTTTTTAATATTTATTCATATATTATTTTAAAATTATTAATCATGTTAATAATTATGTATAGTTGAGTATAATTTTATTTTAGTGTAAAGTAGATTCATAGACTTTAGTGAGTCATGTTGAAATAGGTTTTATTTTTAAAATAAATTAGTAGATTGACGAAGGCAAAGCTAGTAAAGTGCACAAAATTGAAGACAAAGATCTAAAGGATGTTGAAGATAGTGTTAATGATTAAAATTCAGGAGACAAACTCATCTAGATTTGCCATCTTTGTGCTTCAATAGTTGATTATAGCAACTGATTAAGTGTATACTTATAGTGGAAATCTCTTTTGCTTAAGTTGTCAAGAGTAGGAAGATCCATTCCATCAAAATCACTTGGAGATGGATGTGGTCCTCACCATAACTCAAAGAATTTGTACCTTGCTAGATGTGGTGACACACTTTCATCTTCATCAATTGGACTACAACCTTTTAAGTTGAATTTTCTCTTTTCTCTGCCTATAAACTAAATTATCTCATGTTGTGATTACACTTTCAAACTATTATTCTAGATAATCTTAAATCATCTAATAGCATTTCAAATTATGATTCCAAATAACTTAGCTTTAGTTCTATGACTAAAGGTCTAACTATCAAACTCAAAATCAACTAATCAATCTACAAAAACATTTTACTAATTTAACAAATAATAATTGTAAGGCTCAATTTCAGTTATGCTAACCAAAGTTATGTCTAGTAGGAACAAAACTTGGAATCAAGCTTAGGCCTAGCAATTAATCTCTTCATTGTCTCTATAAAATCACCATACGTTTAGCTTGCAAAAATCTGACTGTAAGCGATTTATGCCTTTAATCTTGAAGTGTTATCAGATGACTCTAGAACCACTTGCCATAATTCATTTATCAATTATAAAACAAATACTATTATAACACTACTTCAAAAACAGATAGTGATCATCACACGAGACTTGTTAACTTATTTGCATTTGTATTTATCATTTTAATGAAGCAAGAGCTGAGCTGAGCTGTGTGTCATGTCCAGATGAACAACTTTTCGAAAGAAGAATTTGTGCATATTCTTCGTCGACAAAGCACTGGTTTCTCACGCGGAAGTTCGAAGTATAGAGGCGTTACTCTGCATAAGTGTGGCAAATGGGAAGCCAGAATGGGACAATTCCATGGAAAAAAGTAATGAAGATGCCATTTTCATTTTCATGCACTTAATAGTATCAACATCTTGATGCATATTCTCTTCGCCAAAAGTATTATCCCTATTAGCCTGTAAAGTTGTTTTGAATACTTTTCTTTTGTGGGATTTCTATATCTGACATTTTTCTCTTTAACCATGTTATAATGGGTGAAGCAGGTATATCTATTTGGGGTTGTTTGACAGCGAAGAGGAAGCTGCGAGGTAGGCTAGATTGCCAATTCGCTTATATTTGGGCAAAAGCACATTCGGCAATTAGTCTTTTGAATGCATAAATTTAAAGAGTTTATTTCGGAGATTTGGATTTTGTGGCTGAGCTATGTAGGGCATATGATAAGCAAGCCATCAAATGTAGTGGGAAAGAAGCAGTAACAAACTTTGATCCAAGTCTATATGGAACTGGAAGTTTCGATGACAGAAAAGAGGACCCAAGTACGTTTTCTTACTACTATGCTCACTCACAACTTTTTGCTAGGAAAATGTTTTTTTATAGCTTTCTTTTTATTGACTGTTAAGAAGGATCTGGAATAACTTGTAACCAGGGAAAGTTTAAGATGTATTGGATACTTATAGATTCTACAGGTGGTTACCAGGATTTGGAGCTTGGCCTTGCAATTGCTGCTCATAGAACAACTCCCACCAAATCAAGGGTAATGACTAATGTGATTAATGTCGAATAAATATTTCTTGTTTAAATTGATTATAACAGCACAATAAATTTAAACAATATATTTTAAGCTTTGATTTGTTTAAACGGTTCATCTAAAATCACGTTAATAGATGAATTCTATTGAAGAAATGAATATGATTTCAGATAAACCATCTAAAAAAGTAATGTTCACTGTAGATATATACTAATTGTTGTTTTAAATGAATTGTCAGATGGAAGAAGCGAAGTCTGAGAATCAAAGTCATTTGAAGATACCCTCTTGTTTAGACGGAGCAGCAGCTTACAGAGGGACAGCTGGTGCACAAAGGAATAACAATGCTAATTCAACATCGTCGCGCACCCAGCTCCATTCCTCTTCCCTTGATAATAAGGCAAGTTAATTTACAGTCATTCAACAAATGCTCCACGTACCTCCTCATCGCAATCCACTTATACGATTCAGTTTGTGAATGACATGCACTTTTAGGGTTTTGGTGTTATCACGTTGTACGTTTTGGGATTCTAGGGTTTGATCTGCCTTGTGATTCACCTTAGGCGTCTATTATAATAATATGCCTTTGTGAAATAGTTTATATATATTTTCAAACATTCTAGTTATGTTAGTTTTTTTTTTTTTTTTTCAGAAAGTGATTTTTATGTATATTTATCTGTGTATGTATATACACGTGTATACATATGTTCAAATATTCTATTTATGTTTGTTTTCTTTCAAAATGATTTTTTCATGATATATATATGTGTGTGCATGTATTTATATAAAAGATCATATTGAAATAAAAATTGAGATGAATAATTAAAATAAAGAATGAAATAACGTAGAAATGATGGACAATTTATCTAGATTTTGTCTGATGTTGATTTTGAAATTTGTTTGATTATCCACAACTCTATGAAAGAAGAATAAAACAAAGTTATTATATTAGAATAAAGATTAAGATGCCAAGGCAATGTTCTTCAAAGATTTATGATTTTTGGTATGAGTTACACCTGCTTTTTTTTCCTCGAATACTTCATCCCTACATGAATATGTCCTTCATAGATTTGATCTTTGTATTCTTTTTCATATGCCTATACCTTCATCCCTACATGAATATGTCCTTCATAGATTTGATCTTTGTATTCTTTTTCATATGCCTATACCTACATTTGAAAGTTGATGGTGTTGAAAATCACCTTTAGGAACCTACTATACATAGTTTGAGTACCATTGACCTCTTTGAGAATAGTCAATGAAGGCAAATGTAATTGATTGATCATTCAGAAACAATACAATGATACATAAAAATGTGAGGTGAAATGTAGTTGACAGGTATAACAACAATACAGTTCTGATAACTGTAATACCAAACCAACTGCCAAACACGATCATAATGTAATATTATGCTAACATTCCCCCTCTTATTACATTGTTCCTACAACTGTATCCCTGAAAGCTCTAAATCACCTTTAAAGGGACCTCCCCTTAAGGTTTACATAAAAACTTGCTGATTACAAAATATATATACATCTTTGTGAAGATCTTCCTTGAAGAAACAAATCCTAAATAAGGTAGGCTCCTCCAAGTTGCCTCGTAACCCTCAAAAAGGTGTAGCCCCTAGCTGAATTCCCGAGTTCTTCCTCCCATGAACCTTTTGAATTATAGACCATAGTTACTGGACAACCACCCTACAAGTTGTCTCCTCAACCCTCATAAAAGTATAACCCTTGGTCCAGACCGTAATTACTGGACAACCATCCTCCAAGTTGTCTCCTCGACCCTCGTAAAGGTGTAATCCTTGGTCACAGCCTCGAGTGCTTGCTGGGCAACAATCCATATTGAACTCTTCACCAAACTCCTTATCTGTCTCCAAAAATCAAACTTCACAATATATGTATTTTTCAAATCTGTCAACAACAAGGAAAAGCAAGAAAACAAAGCCAAAAACACTTCTCATGCAAAGCATCATCTCAAAGCGAGAAGCTAACTTGAGATGATAGAAATTCCTCCATCCTCCGATGCCACCAACCTCCAGTATGACCCTGTTACACTTTATCCATCTGATGTCTTGGATGAGTCTTTGGAGACCTTCATCAGTAATAGCAAAAATAACCTCGAAATTCCAAACATGTTGCTTGAAGATCCATTTGTAACATTGATAAACTCATCTAGAAAATAATCAACAATTGTTTCAATATTTTGAAATGTACTTTTCCGAACACCATTCACTTGAATTTCCATAAGATAAGCCTTATTTTCCTTCAAACCTTTCATCTTCTTCACTTGAAAGTGAACCAAAACCCTAATAAGATAGGTATACTTCTTCATCTTCGCATGCTCAGCCTTGATGCTCTCTGCATACTTGGTGAAGGCCTTCTTCTTGGCCTTGTACCAATTCTTGTTAAAGCACCTTAATTCTTTACTAAAATGTTGAGCCCACACAGCGTTCAATATGTGAAGACTGAGTGGTCTTGATGTAGGAAAACATACTTATAATCACCACGGGCGGACTCTCTGCAATAGTCACCATCTTGCAAATCTCCTTATTGTGGCGCTCGGATCTGAGCATCTTGACCTCTCTGACCGTACGGGTCATGACAGCCATGAAAAACTTGAACTCCGGGTTGTGAATATTGGCTCCTATCAATCTTGTGCAAATTAATATCAACCGATTCCCTAGATTATCATGTGATGTTGCATTCAACACTGCATTAGCGGGTTGCTTCTGGATTATGCGCAGCTATCCAAAATGCCATGCCCTCATCAACCTGTAACACTAGGAGGGAAAATCCTTGGTGGAGAACTGTGGATCACAACAAGATAGGAATTTTTACGAAAGCAAATAGAAGGATATAGGCAGCAATGTAACGCAATTCATGAGCATATAGGAGATAAGGGAATGGTCGAGACGACTAAACAAGTTAGAGAAAAAATATAGATTCAAATATAAGTTGAGATAAAACTCATGATGGATAGCAGAAAAACAAGAGACAATTGGAGAACTCTTGAGATACTATTCAGAAGCGAAATGAAATTGAAAAAATCTTAGAAGATTGTTTACTAAGAATGCAGTGCTTTATCAGCTGTTAAACAAACTTATAACCTCCTTCAAGTGCCATTATTTCCCCAACGTCATTGTCAAGCAACACCTTATATCGATCTGCTCACAGACCATTATCATTCCTTGCTCGCCAAAAATATTACACCAGGCACAGATTAATGCCTCTTCTCCACGCCTATGTGCCTTTCTCCATTGCTCTATCCATCACACAGAGGAACAGAACCATTGTTGCGAATGGTGGCTTCTCCAAGCAGTTGCGGTCTGACAAGCTTCCATACCTTCGTGCTAGTTATTTCTCAGGGCATTTTTAGCACAAAGC
Source organism: Sequoiadendron giganteum (assembly GCA_007115665.2). Classification (NCBI taxonomy): domain Eukaryota; kingdom Viridiplantae; phylum Streptophyta; class Pinopsida; order Cupressales; family Cupressaceae; genus Sequoiadendron; species Sequoiadendron giganteum. Next base: position 275,622,677 of record CM021107.1, read on the forward strand.
ATTAACTGGAAGATTCAAATTGCCCTTTATAATGGCTCTGATACCATATGAAGGCAAATGTAATTGATTGATCATTCAGAAACAATACAATGATACATAAAGAGGTGAGGTGAAATGTAGTTGACAGGTATAACAACGATACAGTTATGATAACTGTAATACCAAACCAACCGCCAAATACGACCATAATGTAATATTATACTAACAGTCAAGCCTCATGAACAATGTACAAATATTGAAAATGTATCTCATAGATGTAAATATTGATGCAATCAATATAAGATATATTGCTCTTGTAAATGCTTTGTCCTAGCAATTAGTGATTATAAATGACATAATAGATGTCTTTAAATACATATTCTAGACACATAGCTCAAGATCTTGGCATACAAACCAATAGATAGTTAATTAGATTCTAATAAAGTCAACCCAAAAAGGAGGAGATTTGAAATTCAAACTAAGACGACCATCACAAATGTAGTTCTATTCATGGGACAAGACTGTGGGTGTGTGTGACATAGTCTAGTGGATAAAATGTAATAAAATAAATTGCACAAAAGAGGAACATAATATGAAATATTTTGTAGATACTTGATAATAATTGAAAATAACAAGCCATTTCAAGGGGGCGAACCTCCAAACATCTTTAATGAGAATATAATTCACAATTGATGATAGTAAAATTACCTCTTACTCCTATATATGCCTAATTATATCATGGCAACCACCTAGGTTGACTTAGACACTTAAATATAACACTAGGATGACCTAAATATCTAAATAAGAATATAATTATGATCATATAACTTAATTAAGAGTTAAAATAGCCACAAGTTGACTACTCATAACCGTATGCACACTCTAAGATTAAGGGTGTAGCATAAAAACCTAAGAAAACAAGTTGGTCCTATTCTAAAGTGATGGATAGAGTAGACCAAATTGATAGGTTGAAGGTTAGAGTAGGTTAGTGTGCTAAATGAGTTGAATTGGGTGTCAGGATCATGCATTTATGACATCCATGCAAAGTAGTGTAAAATGAAGGGATAAAAACATAGGGTATGCACTTTTATCCTTTGCAAACACTTGTCACATAGCCTCCCCCCTTTGCCTCCCCCCTCATGGCAATTTTGTTGTATGTGCAAATCTATATATGACAAAGCATGCTGAAATAAAAATGAAAGAAATTTAGTCATGAAAATGATACATTTTTTTGGATTCTAGATTCTAAACCATTTTGATAATCCATATGATCCCTTTTTCCTTGATATACAATAGTCTATCAAGCTTTTTATTTCATCAACTTAATGTACATTAATTAAGAATAGTATTTGTACTAATATATCTCCTTGAATTGTGTGTATTATGATGAAGTGCCCACAAGTCATGGAGGAAAGAAAAATAAAATAAAATGAAGTTGTGAAGTTGTAGCTAGTAGCTAAACATGATAAAAAAAAATGAAACTATGTAGAGAGTGCTACCTAGTGTATACTTGTGTGTGAAATGGATGTGTTGAAAAATCTACATGAAAGGTGTTATTGATTTTATCCCCAATAAGTATGAGACAATAAATCTTGCAAAGTAAACCATACTTTGCCTCATAAGTGGCAATACCAAGTGAAACTATTAAAAGAATATATGAACATAACATATATATTTATACAATTTTGACTATAGTTATATGTAACATTATTTTAGTTTTAGAAATAGGAAAGAGACTAACCAATAATACTAGAAAATTCAAGTAGTATTGGGTCAATTCAAATAGGGATAATACGTGTCATAAAATTTCTTGTCCTCAAATGTTTAAACATGAAGCTATCTTCTATGATGGCATGATGCATATATGGTGATAGTGTTGGTAGATACTCATGAATTGTTCTGAAACAATGAGAAATAGGAATGGGGGCACTCTATCCTTGAGGAGATAGGGTTCCTATTTCGCACTCAAGTTTCACTCAAGGAAATCCTAGAGATATCAATCTAATGTATGCAAAGGAGAAAGAGATCTTGTAATAAGGTTGTCCTAGGGTCTGATTATAAACTAAAGAGGGGTTCACCACCAAGCTAGGGCTTGAAAAGACTAATGAAATGCAAGACCTAATGCTAAAACCTAATGCAATGCAAGATTTCACTAAATGAACTAGAAAAACATGTAAAACAAAACAAAAAGCTGAGAGATGAAGGTGTGCACCTGGAAACCTAAAGAGGATTGGATGAAGACTTGAAATGTTGAAAACTCTAAATTTAATGTTGACTAGGACTCATATGCCAGATTGGGCGATTTAGTCCCAGATTAGGGTTTTTGGGTAGGAACAAAAATCTGGCAAAGATATGACTGAAACTCCTGAAATCTACAAATTTTCCTATACTAGGACTCATACACCATAAGTGGTGTATCAATCTAGTTAGGGTTTTTTGGAAATTCAAAGTCCAATTCTACTCTTCAATGTGTTCTCTATCCTTTCCACTTGATTTTCGAATCTGAAACTCTGATTTGCAACTTGTAGATGTCTTTCAATGATCTTCAATGCAAGGTGACAACTTTGAACACTTTGACAACTTTCTCCAAACTTTCTCTTCAATATGTCTTCAACCTAGATCTGCAAATCACACACAAAAGAGAGGGAAAAATGTTGTTTTGTTAGTGGAAAGAGGTTTGCCTTGGTCAAACCCCGTTTTGGTAATAAAACCTTGAAATGAAATGAAATAAGATGAAGGAATGATGAATGAACAAAATGCAATGTTGCAACACACCAAACCCTAGCAATAAAGTGTTGCAAACATGTATGAGATGGCTCCAATGGATGTAGATCTTAACTCTTGCTTGAATGTGATAGATCTTTAATTGAATGCTAGCTTGAATCATGAAACCCTACATCATAATTGTTAGCTCAAAAACAAACATGATGCATGATGACTTTTACATGATGCTTGATGCTTGAATAATGCTCTACAACACTTGATCAGCCCTTAAATGCTTTTGAATGCTCTTGTAAACTCAAATTTTCTATTAGGAACACTCTCATGAAAGTCTTGGATAATGAGTGAAATAACCTTGTATTTATACTTGTTTATGCCAAATTTCCAGAAATTACAACATTACAAGTCAACATCAGATTTAGGAGAATAAAATCCTGCCAAGAATTTGAATTAATTTTGATTTTAGGCCACACGAGACTCATATTCCAAAAGTGGCGATTGAGTACCATTGGTTCATTAGGCATTAATTATGGGACACATTTTCAAAATTGCTTAAAATGATGCAAAGTCCAAATCGGGGCCTTAAAACCTAGATGAGACTCATACACCCAAGGTGGCGTATGAGTCCCAGATCAAATCACTAAATCTAGGCCACACAACCTAAAACCACCTGAATTATGATTGGATGTTGATTTATGTCGAGATTATCCTCGAAAAGATGCATTAAATGAGGCTTGTGGATGCAAAATAAGGCCAAATAAGGCATACAGAAGCCCAATTAATAATGACAACCCTAGAAAAGTGTGAGTGTGTTACAACACTTTACGACACCTTAAATAAGGTACAATTAAGTTCATTTAGCTCACAAGGGCCCTAGACCTAATGTGAATATGTCAAACACATTACAACACTATATCAATGCAACATTATGCTTAATTTAACAAGGAGGGCCCAAACAAGAAAGGAAAAGCAGAGCCTGGATACTTTTTCCGTTGCCACATGTCCCTTTACAAACAAAGGTATTGTATAAAGGGGGAAATTTTTTTGTTAACATTGGAGAAGTTGGTCAATACTATGTCCCATTCATTATATATTTTGTTTTATGAGCTTGCACTGATACATTTTGATAAAAAAGTCTTTGTTCTAAGTATTTTGTTTCCATGTGAATGTATAGCCAATAACTTTTCCTCTTAATTATTGGCTCATATTGATTCTCTCGAGTTGCCCTTTCTATTGTAATATTCACTAGAGATGTAAGATTGATCATCATACCACCATAATGTATTGTGGTCTAATGTTGCACAATTGCATGCGTATTTGTCCTTGGCACTTTTCATGTTTGATATCATCCTTGTTAACATTGATGTTGGGTACATGTTACATGTTTTTTTTTGATAAAATAACTATAACCATTATAACTAGAATTGGAAGGATCCTCATCATCAAATTTCACATGTTGACAAGTAGGGAAATGATCAATGTAGATATTGAGAGTTGGAATAGAGGGGCTATGATTTTATTATATTTTCATTAATACCCTTTACTTGAATTGGATTATTATTAATAGGATATTGTATTTTGTGTTTGAGTATTATGCACCTACTTCTAGCATGTTTCATTCTCCAATGATATTCACAAAAATATAATTCTCATTGAAATATTGCAGGATACCTCTAGATGTATCAATTGGCTTAACAAGAGGTAAGGTGATAAATAGATATTGTAAGAGTTGTAGATTTACATGTGGAGGATACACCAATATAGTGAGTCTTTTGTGCTCCCTTTGTTTTATTAGTATATTGAATATTGGCATAAAAGTTATAGATAATATTGACATCATGCATATGCTTATGCTTGTGTTGGAATCCACCCTCATTGAGCTCTCATGTTTGAAATTTGATACTATTTAAAATTTATGGAGATGATGATGAATACTAGATGTAATAGTGTAGGAGACTAGTATCTAGCAATTGGAGTTCATGTAGTCACATATACTAGCACATAATCTAGAAAATTATGTGTAAGTATTGGAATCCCCTTTTTCTTTAATGATGGGAAGGAGACTATCAATAAATAAATCTTGAATCTCATTCTTTGGTGGTTGATATATCATGTTAGTTAGCATACTTTGAAATCTCAACATATAATCATTGATTTTTCTCACTTGGTCTTGTGTTTTCATTATGGTAATTTGGGAAATGTGACTTTGTGTCCAATATTATGTTTGAAATGGTGAATGAAAGTGTTAGCTAACTACCAAAAGGAATGATTAGAAGCACATGAGATAAATAGTAAAACTAATTTTAAGTGTAATATTTCAATATTAGTGGAAATAATTTAACAAACAATATTTTATCATAAATAAAATCTAAGCATGTTACATTAAAAGTACATATAGGATTCAAGATATCACCTTTACCATCAAACATTGTAAAATTAGTAGTTGAAATCCTTGTTGGTAATTTAGGATAATCTAGTTTTTATAAGCTAGTGGATTGTGTAGTAACTTATTTGATAGATCCATTTTGGGGTACTTTTGAAAGTCATTAATATATGGGTTTTCACATCCTTCAACTCACTCATGACAATGACAAATTGGTTAGAAAAGTTCGGGGTGTAGAAGAAACAATGTAAGCATGAAGTCTTAAAGGGAGAATGGTGGGAAGGAAAGGCATCTGACTAGACAAAGGGAAGGGGGATGGAACAAATAAAGGGACATGAGTATTCAAAGAGTTAGTGTATATAGGTCGAGGCAAATTGTAAATGTATAACTAAAAAGAAGCAATAGTATGTTCAAATGCTTCTTGCACTAATGTTTGATGGACTGCAAAATAAAATCTTTACAATTGAAAGAAATAATACACAATAAAATAATATATCATTAAGTAGGTTTATGTGGGGAAAATATTTATGTGAGATAACCCCCACACACCAAAGAATGAACCAATTGTATTAAATTAGCAATCAAAGTTAGAATACAATCACATAGAAATGCCCTTATAGAAGTATCAACAACATGCAAAATTAGAGAAATTTTGGCAACTAAGAAATAACTACCAATCAACCATTCAACTTATACATAATCCATGTTCAAGCATAAATAAATAGGCAAATATAAAACCACCAAACATCTTGAGTGGTTTTCCAATACCATGGGATAAATCAAAGACAAAAAATAGGCACCATGTTTGGTCCAAATTCCAATGCCCAAGCTAGTTGTGGTCTTGTAGACTATGTTTAGAATATTCTCTTACAACTGTCATAACTTATCATAAATCCCTCATATATAACTCCACAATTTGGGTCTCATTTTGTCTTATTCGACCCATTTAAAGATACCTCTTGACCTATAAAAAATTTGGTTAAGGTTCCATGTAACTCTTCTATAATCATGATCTTACATGTCATAAAAATCTATCATAAGTAACTCTAATCTTACAATGTCATAATGCACTCTTAGACACCATATTGAAATTAGATGATCTTACAACTCTTACACACTTCCCAAAGTATCCAACCTATGGAAAATAGTACCACATCATAATGGGATGCCCAACTCTTCATGTGACAAAATAGTGAATAAATATAAATAAATGCATATTAATTAATAAATATGAACATTTGGTATGCAAGGTTAAGACACATTTTCCCACTTATTTAATATTTTTCCAAAGAGAAAATGGAACTCCAACACTAAAATATAATTTCTCTGTGTCAAGAGACCCATAAAACCATTGAACCACTTAAACTTCTTTGTGCTCATGGGCTTTGTCAATGTGTCTACAACATTTTGCAAATTGTCAAATATTTTCCAATATCAACTTCCTATCCTCTTACCATATCACAAACAAAATGACACTAAGCATCAATGTGCTTTTCTCTCACATGAAAGGTTAGGTTTATGTCCATACATGTTACATTGTGACTATCAGATAGAAATATAATTAACTTTGTGACATCTCCGAGTAAAAACACAAAATTGTCACATTTTATAAAGGAAATGACCAACATTGATCCAACTTTTAAACTTGAATCGCTAAAAAATGGCATATATGTTTTCAATTTTGAAATGATGTAAACTAGTAAAATATGTATTTTTTAGTAGATTTTATGTTTGTATTTGTTTTTTTAAAGATTATTTTAAACTAGTTTTTAATAAATTAACACTATAATTTAATTGTTAAAATGCTGAAAATTGAGTTGCATGAGATGTCAAACTTTTTATAGTAATTTTTTTTTTTTTCTTTCAATTTTTTTTGTGTATTTATAACTTGAAACTTTAATGCATGGATATTTTTTTTTCCAATTTTGATAACTATATATGTTTAAATAAATATTAAATGTGCGTGAATAAAAAAGAGTTGTTTCCATGAGTGTCAATTTTCATATTAAATATTTATCTAAAATGGAAAAAAAATTATACCATCTTGAAATAGGTTCTTTTATCTAGTATATCATATTTTTTTCAATTTTCTTTAATAAGTTTTAGTATTTTTCCTTGGCATGGTAATGAACCTAATATTTTGTGTTGATAACCTACTTTTAGTAAAAATAAAAAATAAAATATAAATAATAACTAAACTATTAAAATAAATATATTTTTGAAAATTACATTTATGGATCTACAAAAGGGTATTTTTATATTTTTTTATAATGTTATTTATATTAGTAAGAGTTATTAAAACTTCAAGTTTTTCAAATAATTTAATTTTTTTGGTAAGTTGGATTCAAAGTGGTGCTCCATATATTTTTAGCCAACAATTTTAGTTGAAAAAGTTGTGGAAGTATCTAACTTAGCTAGAATGAATCTTGCTAAATAATATGTTTGACCAAAATTGTTTTTTAGTTAGAAATATTTAAATTCAATTGTGTTGATAAGTTGGCTGAAAGTGTGACACAACTTTGTGCTTTTACCTTCCACATATGAACATAATTCATTTAACCAAATGGTTTTTTTACAAGAATGACTAATTGCCATGTACTCAAATTATGTAGTGGACAAAGTAGCCATGGCCTACTACTTTCTCATTCAATTGATAACACCACCAAATAAATGAAAATATAACCATTGATGAATCTCTTGGTGTTAATATCTTGTGCCCAATCTAATCCAAGGGTATCCATTGAGTACTAGTCCTTTCTAGAGTTACCTTGATAACAAATAGATTGCTAAAAGGTGCCCCATAACTATATAAAAACCCTCTTAACTATATTCCATTGAACTCACGTGGGATTAACTATGAAATCACAAAGGATTCCCACTAGTTGGGCAATTCCTAGTCTAGTACAATCCATGTCATATTATCGAACTCCCAACAACACTCACGTGAGGCACATGAGTCATGTTGTCCATCTAATTAGGTAAAGTCAAACATAACTCTATTGATAGCTTAGTCTATATTGAAATAGAAAGACACAATGGTCTATGAGCTATCATGTTGAGTCTCTCCAACATAGAGTTCACATGCTTTATTTTTCCCAACCAAGGATTTGTATTCACCATATCTATTATGATCTCCAAATTGAATATATATCTAAAAAATGCCTAAATCCATCTCAAATTATGTTGAAATTAAAACTTAAAGTCACGAATATAATCCTTAACATTACCAAATAAACATATCATCAACATACAATGTGATAAGAAACAAATGACCATCATTCATTTTATAATAGAATGATCTAATTTGGATCTCAAAAATTCTAAACCCAACACAAAGGAATCAAAATTTTGGTACCACATCTAAGGAATCTCTTTGAGACCATAGAAAATTTTTTAATCTTACAAACCAAAGATTATTTACCTTCTTTGATTAGTTCTTTGGTTGTGTCATGTAGATTTTTTCCTTCAAATCATCATCAAGGAAAACTATCTTCATATCCATTTGCTCAATCTCAAATCAAAGGCTACTAAAATAGATAATAAGAACTAAATGGATGTCAACTTGAAAAATAGAGAAAAAAATCCCATCATAATTAATTTATTCAAATTTAGAATATCCCTTAAAACAACTAGTATATCCTTGTACTTCTCAACATTTGCATCATAATCAATATTCCTTTTGAACACTCATTTATAAACAATGGTTTTTGAACCTTAAGAGGAAAATATACTAGGTCCCATGTGAATCTCTCGTTCAATGCGACCATCTCATTAAAAATATTCTCGAAGACTCAAAATCATCCATACACATCGCTTCCTTCATAGTTTTAGGCTCATCTATGTTAGTAAACAAAGTAAAAATGCATCACTAATTATGTTTAATATACTTGTATAGTTGTCTATGCTAAGTGGAACTCAAGAGTTGAGGTGGAGGTTTTTCCTCCTCTTCAAACTATATGAACCATCTAAGATCTACTCCTCTTTAGGTCCTATTGGTGAGGCTTTTTGACATGTTCACCAACATAGATAAGATACCATAGCATCTCACTTCTCTTGAGAGGAAATCAAATTCTAAGGTAGAAAATGATAAGCTCGATGTCGCTTATGTTAGGTCTTGGCCTATGATATATCTTAGTCAATAATTATTTTTTCTAGTAACACACAAGAAGACTTACAATTTTTTTATATTGGAATCATAAAACATGGATTAGAATTGAAAGATAGTGAGAAGTTACAATGTTCTAACCTATAATTTTCTTCCTAACCTTATAGTATGAGAAATATTTTTTTGGAAACAATATTTATTCATGTGATATTCAATATGATGATGCTTGTTCCTAAGCTAACTAGAGATTGTAAAAAATGTGTCATAGTATCATAATAAAATGGAATAGAGATATCCCAAGTTTGGAGTCTCCATTGCAATATTTGATTGTGTAAATAAAAAAATCCCACATTTACTATTTCTTATGTAACAAAATGTGTCATGGTATCATAATAAAAGTGTCATCTTTAGAGGAAATCAATACCATAAAAACCCATAAAACACACAATGTAGGTGTAGTTCAATAAGATGCTTTACAATAATGAAAGGAAATGTTTTAGATAACCACATAATACATCTTAATATTAGTATATTGAAAGTGATATGAATAAATAAAATAAAATAATTGTTATATTCATATATCTACAGTGAAAGGCCCAAGTAAATGCTTGGAAATTAGAAGAAAATTAAAAAAAATGTAGAGTTTTGTAAGTTTCACCTGTATCAACAATTTTATAATAGTTTGAAATGAAATTTGAACTTCTTAGGTTGAAATATAATATATGAAACCCTTGGTTTTGAAAGAGGATCAAACCCTTCACAAAGAGAAATTTATTTCCTTTATATGGGAAGACCATGCCATTAATAGGATTTGATGTCTTAGATTGACCCCCAGTACAGGTAGGGTGGCTGGCTCTAGAAAGGTAGTGTACAAGGCATGAAACAATCCAATGTATGTTGAGTGCTTAAAGCAGCATGAAAATCCTTTTGGTACTTGACACCCTCCATCACATTGATGATGGCATGAGTTCCCTCTTTATTTTGATGTGAGAATGCATGCAATCTAAATTTCAAGATGTGGAAATGGATTTTGTAGGTGAGAAAACCCCTTTTGGTAGTTGCAAGGGTCAAATTTAACAATAGATGCATCTTGAAACCCTTGGAAATAAATTCAAACCTACCACAATAAAGCCATCTTCATGACTTGTAGAAATAATATTTTCCCACTCAAATTATTGGAAAAATTGAAAGAGAATATAAGATCCAAATTATATCAAGGAAACCATAGCTTTATATTTTTCAAGTAATTTATGATAATCCATAGAATATTTGGACACTTAAAAATTTAGGTGATAACTTAGAGCTTTAAGGAAATTAAGAACCTTAAACATCCAATTCCCTTCCACTTTGGTGGTATTTCAGAGGTTCAAGGAACATAATAACTTTAAATTTCTACATGCCAAAAATTATGGAAATTTTCAAATTAGATTAGGGATTTTGTGTCAAGGCTAATTCTTGAACCTTGGCAATGAAGCAACAAGTCAACAAACTTTATAGCTTGTCACCAAGAATTCAATTCTACCTTGATTTGATCATTTCCTTAGGATTCAATAGGGATTTGGATGATAGATGAAATTTGAAACCACTGACACATTATTGGTTGCATGTCAAGGAGTTAGAGAACTTTGGAACTAACTGATATGACCTTGAATATCACTTTCTCACATTTTACCAAATTTGTGGAATTTTTGAATGAATTTGGATATTTGTGAGGCTTGGAAAATGGTTAAGTTTGGGAGCTCAATTAGATTCCATTAATTTTCCATTGCCATATGAATTTAACTATTGACTTTAGCTCTTGTGGGATTTGGTAAGGGATCAATATTTTGGAGGTAGGTCAATGTGAAGCATCAAAATTTGGGATTTGGATATGATTCATGAGTCATGCTTCAAAGGCTAAAGCTTTGAAATCAAAGGGAATCCCAAATAAGAATGTTTGAAGCTTCAATATCCAAAGAAGTGTAAGGATAATATATTGAGGATTAGGGATTAAGAGTACCTCGTACTCCATGCTCAAATTGTATAAAAATAAAGGCATCTTTACATCTCTAACTCTGAAAGGATATATAAGGAAAAAAAATCCAAATTTTGGGATTGTGGATGATTCATGATTCATATCTTAAGGTATGTGAATAACTTGTAATATTAACAAGGATGATTCAATGCAGGATGTTAGGGATGAGGATCAAGGATACCAAAGATCTCATGCCACAATGAATGCTTGAAAAAGGATGGAAATAATTCTAATTTCAAAAAACATTATGGTAAGAGGATGAAGAGTCAAGGGTTGAGAATAAATCTTCACATCTACTTGAAAGCAAGGTGGTAAAGGAAACTCTGTAAATATTACATGTCATATCACTGAGGATTTCTTCCTTGACAAATATTGCAAGGAAATCTTGGAGAGTGGGAGTCCTAGATATGACTTACATCCACATCCTGATTGGAATCTTGCAAGGAAACTTCTCATGAACTTCAATAAGTCTACACTTTTTTTAGTTTTGTTCTTTCTTAAATATTACAAGGATCCTAAGTAATTTTGAATATTGAGCATTGACAAAAAATTAAACCTCTAGATCCAAAATATGCAAATGACACATGTGATGGTAGTCTCCTTTGGTAGGGATTTGGTGTGGGACATGATATTAGAAGTGAATATTTTGACATGTTAGAATATATTTATATTTATTTCAAGTTTCCACAAACATGCTAATTATTGACCTAAAATATTGCAAGAAAATAGAGGACAATAAGTTTAGATAGGAAAGACACATATCCACATCTACTTTGAATTTTCAGAACACAAACTTAATGAAATTTTTAGCAACTAACAAAATGCATGAGAATTTTTTGGAAAAGGAACAGACATATGGATGTATTGCATGATAGAATCAACATTTGGTATCCAATCAAAATCCTACAAAACACACGATCCTAAGTATTTTGAACATTTAGCCAACAAAGAGGTGGTTGTAGGAGAGGCAAGGACCTCATGAGTTTAGGACACTAAATTTAGATTTCTACATGTCCCTTATATGTTCACATTTTCTTAAAGACTTGAAAATATGAAATTCTTTGAAATAAAATGGTTTGAATAGCCTACAAATAACTTGAACTTGAAGCACAAAAAACTTGAACCATATTTTAACATTTAAGAACATACTCCATGACCAAGGGAAGAAACAAGAGATCCATGGGGACAATACCAAAAAAAAATAAAAAAGGAAAGGGGTCTACATTTTACTAGAAGAAAAATGAGATGTGTGTGGAAGGCACAATGGGTACTTCTTGGGCTTCTAGTTCAATTTTATTGGTCTTGGGGTGGTTGAACTATGTCTTTCTTCTTATCCTCTTCTAGCTATAAAACTATAAGAGAATACTTAATAACACTTTTTCTATACACAACCATCTTTGTTACAAGATCCCAATAAAAAATTGTTCTCTTTTACACCAACACCATAGCAGATAAAGATACACTTCACTTCCTTGTTCTCCAATTTTGAATGCTTCTCCTTAGACACATGAGAATATTCCTTACAACTACAAACATGAAGATTCTATAATGCAAGATTTTTCCTTGACCAAGACTTCATAGTAGTCTTATCCATGCAAGAGTTAAAGAAGGATACACATTAACCATGTTAAAATTTGTAGAAAACATTTTACCTAGAACTTTTGTTCCAAGCTAGCTCCTTTGAGCATATTCCTATCCCTCTCCATCATTATTTGGTTTGTCCTCTCTACAATTCCATTTGACTAAGGGGTATGTTGAGTTGTCTTATGTCTTGTAATTACATGCTACTTATAGAATCTATGAAAGTTTTCTTAATAAAAATCATCACAATTTTGAGTCCTCAAAAACCTTAATCTTATTACTAGTTTTATTTTCTACAATGGGTTTAAATTATCTAAAATGATTAAAAACTTAAAATTTAATTCTAAGGAAATATGCCCATGTCCTTATGGAGTTGTCATAAATGAAAATATATAATATATATTTTTTGAAATAAAAATAATATTAATATTACCAATTTTTTTAGAATGAATTAGATCTAACATCCTTTAAGATTTATGAGAACTTAAGTAATTGAACATGGTTTTACTTTCCATATATGCAAGGTCACAAAATAAAACTTAAGAGCAATAATTATTTAACCCCTTTATGTAATATTTTTATTTTTAGGGTCTTGAGACCCTTTTCACCAAGATGGCCCATTCTCTAGTTTCATAACATAATCTTCTCCATAAGTAACTTGGTCTTTGATGCAAGAGCACCCCCAAGTACCCATAAATAATTATCATTATAATTAGATGCAACAATCCTCTTCACAATTATTTTCAATGGTGAGAGTATGGAATCTGTCTACCTTTTGCCTACAATAATAGATAATAGAGTAACTATTACACTAAATAGTAGATTCATATAAATGAACCATAGTTCCCACATGAGTTAACTCTTAGCTAGGAACATATCTCCTCTCACCATCTTATGCCCTCTACAAGAGGAAACAACCTAGACACAAACACATCTTCCAACTTGCTAATTTAAAGTAGTTTCTATGCCAAAATATAGATATGAGCACATCATTGATCCCCTCCACACACCCATTAGGGAATTCAATAAATATTTCTCCATGACCAACAATATTTAGGTGAGATTAATCTGTGTTACACCTTCCTACCATCATATTATTCATATTTTAAGTATGATGCTATATTGAGAGCATAATGTGAGAGATTAAACCTATATTAAACCCTTATTCTAAATAAAGAAAAGTATCTTGGAGTTGAACATAAAGTAAATTTTTACCTTTACTTACCAAAGCAAGAGATCTCCTTTGTTGAGTGGATTCGCTAAGGGATATGAGTGATTTAGTTCCTCTTTGGATTCTTAAAGAGCTTGATAGAATTTACTTGTATATGTATGCTTGATGAAAACTCTTGATGTGCCTTATGCTTTGTCTATCTTTAATGAGTGCATGCATGAACTTTGATGAGTGCATATGAGGAGTGATTTAGGATATGAGGATTTAATCTAGATAGATTCTTGAGTGAGAATGTGAATGGTGGAGATTAAATTATAGATGGAAGAAGGAGATGCACTTGAGACATTGGATTAGATACAATCGCCCTTTTTAATTTAATTTGATTTGTATGGATGTGATGTGGACATATTTATTTGAATTTTGGAGGGGATAAATTTATTTAATATAAGTTAGTGAAAGTGGATTTAATATAATATAAGGTGGAAGTTGGTTAATTTAATTTAATTTATTTTTCTTTTGGGATGGCAATGGATTTAATTTATAAAATTATTGATGTGAATATGGAATTAATTTGAGTAATGTGGACCTAATTAGTGGAGTGAATTGTGAGTGAAAATAATTAATTATTGTGATGAGGTGAATTTTAATTGTTCACACTTTGAAAACTAACCTCAATGTGAGGACATGTGGAAGGAAGCTCTAGAGTCTAGGGTGAACCCACATAAGTGGTGAACACTTTTGTGGAGGAAGGGAAAAGTCATTTTTTCCCTCTACACAAAGTGAAGGGGTTCGGCCGAACCAAAGTGTTCACCCAAACCTTTATATTGGTTCGGCTGAACTACATGGTTCGATCGAACCCTATGTTCGCTCGAACCCCATTGACATATGAGAAAAAATATTAAAATAAAGGGGTTCGAGCGAACTAGGGTTCGGTCGAACCCCCTTAATAGAGTTTAAAAAAAAAAAAACTATCATTTTCACCAACAGAGTTCGGCGAATAGTGACAGAGGCGGTTGATGAATAGGGAAATGCGTGCGGTGAACCAACGAAGAGGAAAGCACAAACACGGCCCAAAAACACCTTCACCTTCGAGCCCCCTTAATAGAGTTTAAAAAAAAAAAACCCTGTCATTTTCACCAATAGAGTTCGACGAACAGTGACAGAGGTGGCCGACGAATAGAGCAATGCATGTGGCAAACCGGGGAAGAGGCAAGCACAAACATGGCCCACAAACACCTTCACCTTCGAGCAACCTCCATCATCCTCCAACACGTCCTCTCAAGTTGGTTGCACTGAACTCCATAGCTAGCGTTTTGGTGCAAAATTCGTGGCATGAATTGCATTTGTTTGAAAGTTTCTAAAGCATTTTGAACAAATCCATTACCTTTCAATTACCTTTGCAAGCCCCATCCACATTTATTTATTATCTTCCAAAATGAGGTTCCAACCATCTGATTTCCATCATACCCACCTTACTCAAGCAATAGGAGAAACCCAATAGGAGACTGAAACCTAACTAGTTATTTGTCATCCTATTGTCCTAGCTAGTGAACTCAATTGCTCTATGTGAAACCATTCTAAATTTGGTTGAAATATTCTCATAAATGATGATTTCAATTTTATTTTGTAAAGAATTAAATGGGATGTCCCTATGATTAAATATTCATCAATTTATTTCTTTCCATAAATTCTAACTCATCTTAAATGGGCTAGCCTTCCATATTCTATCCCAAGTGGAATTAAATGATAAGCATAAATTCCCAATTGATAAATAGAGATAAGAGATATTGTGAGAGGGAATTAGACCATTCTAAAGTTCACAACAATGCTAATTCTAGAACTTAGAAGAATATGAATAGTTGAGTAATAGGTGATTGGAAGATTACTTAGTAGACATGCATAGTAGAAACCTTAGAGATAGATATGTAAAGACAAATGTTTGACTTTTCTATATCCTATAAGTATTCTCATGTCAAATCTCATCTAAGGAAAATGCACTAGCTTTTGGGAGGCATGATTTCCCCAGCACAATCTAGAATGCCAACCTAAGGAATTTAATATTAAATTTTCCATTTGATAACATGATTTGATTGAATAGTAATGCAATAGTGCCCATAAGAAAACCACAAACAAAGTGGATGGGACACACCAATCAAATAACCATAAAATCACATGAACAAATTCCATATGCAAATCCAATGGACAAAGAAGGAAAAGAGACTTAAACAAGGAAGGTGTACAATCCATTTTTGTATTCAAGCATAAGCAAGATCTTCTCACAACCTTATCAATCAAATATAGCTTGACCAAAATTTTAAACATCAAATATCGATAATACAAGAATACCATTTATTTATCTTGAGGCCTCAATAGCACAATTTTAATTCGCAAACATATTTCATAGATATTTTGGTAACATCATTACCAAATTTTAAAATTTCCAAAAAACACACTTCAAAAAAAATTAAATATAAAAAATATAATATCTCCTCAAAATGTTGATTTAATAGATGTTTTTAAATTGTATCCAAATTATATTGAAAGTATCCATGATGAAAGATAAATTATTTAACCTCTTGATCACAATCCTCATATACAATATATTTAAATTCTCCAAAACACCTACATTTAAATATTAAAAAATGTTAAGAAAAATAAAATTGACATCAACTACAACTTAACATTTATTACAAAAAATATATTGGAAGATTAAGAAT
Source organism: Sequoiadendron giganteum (assembly GCA_007115665.2). Classification (NCBI taxonomy): domain Eukaryota; kingdom Viridiplantae; phylum Streptophyta; class Pinopsida; order Cupressales; family Cupressaceae; genus Sequoiadendron; species Sequoiadendron giganteum. The sequence goes on from CM021107.1 coordinate 275,639,348, forward strand.
CACTACTTAAAATTATATAAATTATATTAGATGCCACCTTAAGAACTATATCATATGTCTCCACAAAGAAATAAAATTAGCAGTGCTTCTCTTGTGACCAACTCACATCTAGAATCTTCAGCTCCACTCTTCAAATTGCATTTTACTATCTCATATCTCTTTTTCTCAAACATTTTATTTCCCAGATCATTTTTCTTCCATCATGGGTACATGATATAAACTTTGATAACCCACCGCATTATAAACGCTTCTCATTTAAACACATTTTTACAAAAACTACAATAATTGTATCTAACACATTAAAATAAATCTAATAAGTCCTTGGATAAATTTGGGATTTTAATTGTACCACACTCTTGTAAAATTTGGTTAGTATACAAAGTATAATTAATATTACATAATAGTTCATGATAGATAAAAAATACATGTCGTATTTACAATATGTATTATAAATTTTAAGAGGCATACAATAAAAAGGCTTACAAGATTCAAATTCCCTTTGTGATATTTTTAAATGAATATATTTTTCAAGAAGTTGTACACAATTTTGTTTGGCTACATTCCAATTAATGTTTAATATGTGGTGTGTGGTCTTGATCACCAATTTTTTATTTTAAAACATCCTTTACATTGAGTGATACTCTAGAGTTAAAGTGCCAAAATCATTCAATTTCATCATTTGTGTTATTAGTTAGCTTTTTATGAACTCATGAAATCCTACCATTAAAATCTCAAGTACCATTTTCAATAAGACTATCTAGTCTTGATCTTATTGCTAGTGCTTTTCACAATATTTTACAATTTATGCTTAAGTGAAGATGAGTTTGCCTCATTAATCAAACCTACCTTAATTTATTTCTTACTATTGAGGTTTTTATTACTCTACAAGTAGCTCTTTTATCTTTCTACTTACTAGTAATCCTAATAGAATTGAGAGAATTAAAAAATATTTTAATAATAATTTTATTTTAATTAGAAATTTTGATTGCCTAAATATTTAATTTATTTTGTAAAGGTCTTATTTTTTACAACTTTAGTAATTTTACAAAAGTATTCATTGAAAATTTTTGAAGCTCAAAATTGAATGGTTCATGATGATCTCTTTCATTTAAGACTTTATCTTATGTTCTCATCAATTTTAAGTAACCATTTTTGGGTTCCTGAATTATTACAATTTTATCAAGCTCATTAGAAAATTTTGAATATCCAATATCATTCTTATTCAGAAAGGTCCTCTCTTTTCTTAAGTAACTTGGAGATACAATGACTTTCATTTTTTTATGTGTGTTATCAATTTTATTAATATTACCAACAATTGGATCATGGAGTATAATTTTAATATCATGGGGTTCATTTCTACCTTATTCAAAAATATTTCTAAATTTGAATTCTTATTTTTCTATGATGTTACTCTTTTCAATATGTGTTTCATAACATTTTGCAGCATTTTCCCTTTCATGTTCAACATTTTTATTTTTATTATGGTTAAATAGTTTATATAATATTAAATAATTGTCCTATGTGGTATATAATTTTTTTACTTGTGAAATTCATCCATGTTAAAATCCTTTTGATTTTATGTGGAATGGGAGCCAAATCAAAATTATTCCAAGTCCACTATAAGCCACATGGTTCAAATAATTAAGCATATAACCACCCTAGATATCTTCTATGATATATTTACATTCATATAATTCTAAATAGGTAATTAATCATTTATTTCCATTTTGATAAGACTTTAATTCATGAGCCATCAAGACCTTTGGGAAGACATATAGTGTCCCATTTAATAAGAGGAATACACTTACTTTCATTCGAACCACCCCATAATATTTTCTTTATTGTTTTATCTAAATGTTGAGAGATCTTCAAAAGGATCAATAAACATGACATCATATAGATTAGAATGTATTAGATCATAGCTTTAAGCATTAAGATTCTTCCATCCAATTTCAAACGATTATATTTTCATGAAGTAGATATATTTTGGGAAGCACTAATGTTGTCCTTCCATAGTTTATAAATCATATTTACAAGCTTATCATTTGTCTCATTTTCTTCTCTTATTTGTGCCTTCAATAATGACTAAATTGATTTTACATGACCACCAATGTTAAGTAATGATGTTTTCCCTTTATTACTAGTTGTAGGAAATAAATCTTAGATGCAACCTTTATCAATGTTTTTTAAACTGTCTTTAATGACACATTTTGTACTAGAGTGCACACGCACACTTGTAAATTTAAATTTTAGAATTGTTTTAGATTTTTTTTTTTTGTGCAATCTAGTAATGTGAATGTTTTGATTATTAAAAACTATGATAGATGTTGAACATGTTTTTTGTTAATGGTATGGAAATATTATTGATGAGTAGATGAATTATTAGAACTGTTTTAGATTTCTATTCCTTATATCTAGATATATTATTTGAACTAAGGTCTCATTGCTCCTTTAGGTACACATACATACATACATAACATGGATAATGCAGATGTTCCACCTCCGAAATCTTTGTTTGCAAATACCACTAATGAGATTAATAAATTGAAAGACTCATTAGCGCAAGGTGCAAACCCAGGGATATATTCTGAACCATGCATGTCAATATTGCATAGTCTTGAAAAACTAAGAGATGAACTTCAGAGGACTAGTGCATTTTCTCAAGATAGAGTAGCTTCTATTCTTTCCCGCATGCGGGAAGAAGTACATGGTGAGGTTCCCCTTAAAAAAATATAGGATAGTGTGACCAAAGAAATGATAAAAACTAATTGTTTTCCATTTTATCAAAGTGTACGTAAGGTTAGGGGATACCAGGTCACTAGATGTGTCGATCGTGCTATGGCCTCATTGATCTACCCACGATTTCTCACAACACATGGTCAATACCCAAACAATGACCAGATTCCATTATATTTTGTTCAACAGTTGTATGCTGAGGTCCATTTGGGCCTCAAAGTCAACTACTTGGACATTCCACCATATGTTGGTCAAAGGCGTGGTGGGATTGCTGACATACCCACTTATCATCGAGTAGATAGACTAACCCCAGTGTTTAGGGTATTGGTTGGTGAGAGGTCTCCTACTCTCACCCCAACTCTAGCCCCCATAGTAGATGAGGTTGTCGTTGCTTCCCAAAAGGAAGCAATTGATACTATAGCTGACATTGCAGCTGCCACCACTAGGATATCTACTGATTGTGTAGGCCAGTATTTGATGTCTAGATGTCCCCGAACTACGCCATCTTCAACACAGTGGACCACCATGGATCCTTTCATAGCAGCAGGCATCCCTACTCCCATAGAGCTTGAGGCACTTACAGGAGATATGGCACACAGGACTCTGCATTGTTTGGCTGAGGAACTCTTGGAGGAATATGCCTTCATTGCATTAGACTATGGGATCGATATAGAGCATGTTAGAGATCATTTGGCACGTGGAGGTCATTCACTTCTAGGATCCCATCACTCTCAACCCAGCACTAGTGCACGTCAGGATCCAACATCTGATCATTCGATAGATGCATAGACTATGGGTTTTACTAAGATGTTGGTTGGTGCCGGTTCGTTATTGTCGATGCCATCTCACCTACATAGTCCTCTCCACTCATCATTTCTGGCATGACATGAGATAGATCAAATGGATGTAGATATTGGTTCGTCACTTGACCGTATAGTTGATATGGTGGAGGCAGCCATTTTAGAGGACTTAGGTCATCTGATATCAGATGATGTGCATGTATGTGTGCATGTGAATGTTTCAATTCCTTTATAATTATTTTTAAATTTTAGTTTTAATAACTAGATATTCATGTACTGATATATATGAATTTATATATTTGTGGGTGGACATACCTAATGTCACTCCTAGCCTTGTTCCATATCGTGCACATCGACGTGACTCTATGGATGAATCTGATGCTAGTGGACATGTGAGTTTTAAATTTTTATATATACATGTGTATATGTACATGAATATGTATGCATAGATATATATACATATTTAATATAAATTATATGTATTTAACATATTTTGTACATCATTTTATTTGCAGGGCTTAGCACATCCATCAGAGCAGGACCGTTCTCATTCAGATGGTCGTTCGACTAGGAGTTGACATTCGTATTAGGCCTTGCATTAGATTTATGATCGTTACTACATGTATTTTCTTATATGATGATCTTTCTAGTATTTGACATTTCATTATCTCTAACTTACATTTGCTATATATGATGATTTTTAGTATTCGACATTTCCTTATATGATGATCTTATATGATGATATTTAGTATTCCACATTTGATGATCTCTAACTTACATTTTCTTTTATAATATACATACATTTGAAACTTTGCTTATAACATGTTACATGTTTATACATTGATCAATATTGAAATGTTTACATGTTTATATGATATATGTATACATTTGCTTATTTGATGATCTCTTAAAACTTACATTTCCTTATATGATATATACATTTGATCTCTCTAGAGTAGAATTTTAGGAAATGAATGCCACTTTATAATTAAGTTCATTCACATGTTGATCACGATAAATATTTTGCACACGCATGCCTTGGATATATATGATCTTGAATGTTTTCCTTCTATGTATATTTTTTCATAAGATGGACCTCTATAAGCACTTGCAACTATATATAGATCTAACTAGGAAAACCTTAGTGATAGAATATTCCCTCTAAAAAATTGGTTGCATTCATAGGAATAAGAAATTGGGAGAAAAGAGAAATAATAGTACATGGGGATTAAATATAATCTCAACATGTAGGCATATAATATTTTAAGAATATAATCATTTAATCATATAAAAATAGAACCATATACTCATATAAGCATTTAAATATGTACAATAATGATTATAAAATGCATCATTTAAGCACATTGGTTGGAGGTGTTATGAATGTTCAAATATTAATGTTTCCCCTGGCATTCACAAAGAATGATTTCACCCCTCTTAGTAACTAGAAGCACACATTATTTATTTGAGGTGGAGTTTGATAAAATAATTAATTATTTTATGGATAAGAGATGGACAATATGAATTTAATATATTTATTAAATGCGAGAAATTAATTAACTTTAAATAAATAATAGGAATTAATTCACTAAATTGTAATAAAGTATTAATGGATGATAATGAATAATAATGGATCTTAATTATGGTATATATGATAAAATAATAATAGTGGTTTGAAAAAATTATTTTAGTGTCTTACAAGATGATGTTCAAAATAAAATTGTTTCAAAAAAAAGAACTTGAGAAGAACGGATTATAAGAGATGAAAAAAATAATGATATGCCTCAATTAGGTGGATGAATAAGAAAATATTAGGTAGTTGATGATGATTGGTCTCAAGAGATTATTTGTGTAAAAAATACACAAGTTAGCTCTCAAAAGAAGAATTATGAGGAAAATTTCATATGAAATATAGAAGATGATGGAAGAAAAGAAGAGGAGGAATGTAGAAAAGGATTTAAGAAAAGTAAAATTAGGTGAAAAATGTGATCGATTATTTTTGAATACTTAGTTATGTTGACATGTGAAGATCAACTTTATCTTAATATAGTAGTAGATTTTATGCACCATATTATGTAGGATTGAGGTTAAAATGTATCCAATGCATGTAATAACTTATAATAAAATAATAAACAAGAGGAATCCCTAGTATTCAATAAGACGTTTGATTTTCTTAGTGGGTCTAAGATGGGACAACCAATAGACACAAAGAGAAGCTCCCATCACATCTCAAGGTATTTGACCTAGGTGGATACTATGAGAGAATGAACTATAGATAGAAAGATTAGGCCCCTACAAATCATAAGGAATTGCACCTTGGTGGCTTTTGTGAGGAGACAAAATAAATAAATCATATATAAATAACATACCATGCCTCAATTTACACTAGTCAAAGCACACCATGATATATTTTTCTATCATGGTGACCTTGAGTAGGCATGATATGGGTTAAAAGATATATAAAAAGATTAAAAAAATATATCAAAGAAATAAAATATTAACTATGAATTAGCATACAACATTGTTCCCTTTTTCCAAGGCTTACTAGAATAAATGGAAGAGGATTATGCCTAATTTGGGGAAGGGTGCATCCCATAAAGGAAATTGATAGATTAAAAAGGAAAATTTAATGATCAAGAATTATGTGATAACTATATACTATGAAGGTTGATTTAGAGTGATTGGTGTGAAAATAATGATGTTTTGGATGTGTAGTTTGAAGTTTTGAAGCATAGGTTTTTGTTCGGAACTTTATTAATTGGATGGTTAGAAATGCATTAAAATTATTTATTGTGGAATTTTTCAAGATTAAAAAGTCAGATAGAAGATATGTATCAAGATCTATTGTAAAGAAAGATGTAACCACATATTCTCAATGCAAAAAATGGAATATTTCAACTTAGATATGTATGTAACCAAGTAACCCTAAAATCATGAAATAAATTTTGTACACAACTATACATGAATACATCTATGGATGGTACAAAATCCTACTGCCAAAAGATCTCAAACCAATGAAGGTACAAATATAACTTTGGAAAAAAAGGTGTTAATCCTAACGAAAAATATGACTTAATGCTTCCAATACAACCATAAGTTAACCAATCAAATCATTGTATTACTCAATTTAATTTAAGCATAAATGTATATGACATATTCTTATATGTCACTCTCTAATGGATGATCCTTTGTTGTTGTGTAAGGGAATTTTCAAAAAATGGGGAATTTGCACTCCCAATCATGAATGTAGTTTCCCTCCAACCAAAGATGATCAACTCAAAGTTTGACCATCAATCTCTTTCATCTCTAGTGGTCACTAGAAATATTATGGTCTAGGTATCTAAAAGTCTTTGAACATCTGAAATTGTGACCTCCATCCAAATGCAAACAATCGAAAAGTGGCGAAAAGGAGTAGTCTCTAGCTAATAATATTTGGTATAGGTTTGGATCATCATTGAAAAATCTCAAAAATAGATATTCACCAAACAAGAAACTTGAAGCAACAATATTACTTATGGGGCAACCATATATTCAACCAACTTAAATACGTGCAAAATGAGGAGAATTGTGCACATTTTCACTATTCACCAACAAACACGAAGCATAAACAACTACAATTAAAAGTCACACATGTTAGATCAACATCATAATATTATCAATCTAAAATATTTGGGGTTTAGGTACATCAAAAATTGTCAACCAATAAAAAAATTGAACACCATCACAAGATGCCACATAGAATCCAAAATCCAACTCAACATCATCAATACAATAAAACAAATCACTAGTTATAATGTAGGTATTCACAATGACATCTTTACCATGCAACTTACACACAATTTGTATCAAAGATATAAATTATAACATTGCATTAATTATACCATCATATCAAATTTTCTTTGAGCTTCTTCCCAATAAAGAATTCATATCAAGTGGGAATTGCAACAACATTTTACCAACTCTACCACCATATCAACTCTACTTTGTAGTCTCCACTCAAATTTGGCATACAAAAAATTTCTCTTGGTAGATGAGAGAGGTCAATACCACCCCCTTAAGGGAAGAGAGTGTATACCCCTTGAATGGGAAGTACCAAAACACACAACTTTGAATCCTAGAGGTATGTGCACTACTAACATGAACAACATATGTTACCATGAATCACAAATGTGATGGGTTTGGAATAATTTTGGAACATGATACATTATGAAACCCTTGAATTTGAGATCAATCTTCCCTAATTTATAATATATAATTCTTTCACACACACTATGGGTTTTGACTTAACATGAAGCACACCATACTAGACACTTTTGGGATTTTTTGTTTGGTACAACATTCTACAAGACACAAATTTTAATATGTTAGGTTTCTTTTTCTACAACAAAAAAGAAGATTGAGACAAAATTCACTTTATATATATAGAAGACATAAACTAATGAATCAATGATTTTTCTTGGATGTATAGGAGAAGAAACATCTTGAGATGTGGTCATAACATCTCCTTGTGTGCCAATTGTATTTTTTGTTGAGATGCTAGATTTGGGGGATCATTGAAACTAACAATACATTTTCTTCTACTCACACCATCACTCTTCCAATGAATTTTTTTATGACAAGGTTTGCACATTATGTACATAACAAGTACTTGAATTCCATGGAACAAATATATAATTGGAAATATCTACTCAATGTATTTCAACCCCTAATTTGTGTCCAACCAAATTTAAAACACTTGTCATCAACATATATTATAAGTAACTAAAACAATCCAGAGTTCAAACAAGTTACTATAAGTTCTCGTCTTGAACATGTATGTACATGTACAAGTGAACTTGAAAATCATGGATATAATCTAACTCAAACATTCTGGTTCAACCCGCTCTTGAATAACATGTAAATTTTTTTGATGGTCATCACTATCTAGTCTCCATTTTTTTCGTCCATGTGCATGTGGAACTGCATTAAGATGTAGGGCGATAGCAATTATAAGGTGAATATATTGATATACCTTGTTATCAACTTGATAGTCCACAAAATGAATCCCATGTTGAACAACTTTGACTTGTTTTAGATATATCCCTTGCACAACAACAAAACCTGCACGGTAAACATGAACCTGAGGTAATACATGTGCATGTGTACAACATTTGAGTGCTCAAGGTTTGTACAATATATATTTAATGTTTTTAAGGTAATGTACACATGTACACAATTTATATATAATTTTAAATTCAAATTCACCTATGGGAAATAACCTGTTATTTCCATCATTTGTTTCAGGTCATGTTAGCTTATTCCTCTCTTCTGTGCAACACAATAAATAATAGCTAAGACCTATGTTTCCAAGCTCTACTATAACTGCAAAAACATCTCCTGTACACCAAATTTACACAATAAAATTCTAAGAAAAATAGAATTGTCTCTAGACAAGTTAAAGATCATTAAATTTATATAATATTTAAATTATCGAAAGCTTACACATGTACCTTTTCTAATCAATCCTGAAATATGGTCATAATCAATTGAAATCAAAGGAATTTCTTGAAATCTTTCATCCTCATTTTCATCGTATGTGTTTGAAAAAAATAGTGGCACCATATCCCATTTACTAACATATTCAAGTTCTTCATTGTTGCATGCATGAGAGTTTCCCACAATGCACTCAATGTAGAAACAAGAGTAATCCCTCGTGTATAATGTCCATCCAAGGTGACTATCTGAACTCATAACATAATGCAAAGATCTTGTTTTTTCTACCCTCTTGCATCCATGCATCAATATTCTATACACACCTAGATAAATGCAATTGCAACAAACTGATGTGAACTTGAACATGTGTATATATATGTGTGTAAATTTTAAATTTAAATAATTTTTATTTTTAAATGTAATTTATACATACTCGATATCTCCCAAAACACTCTATGTGGAATGTTTCGGTTTTTTCTTGAAGATGTGTCGACCTCATTTGATGAAAAGTGTTTCTTGCACCATTCAACAAAATCATGTGCATCGTCTATATGATCTTCTGAATAATCATTTGATGCTTTCTTAAAGCACATTTGATGCAAGCTCCTGTGCCATCATGATCACCCTTTCCATGCCCACTCTAAAAAAAACTCCAAACATTTGGTATGTTGTAAATTTTATGATATCTAGAAAGTGCATAAAATGGCCGTGATGATTTGAGTTGTGCCACACATCCATCTGACCATACAAAATGTTTTTCAAATTTTACACCCTTGCTTCTCAAATTCTCAGGAAAACATTTTGTAAAACAATGTTGCACAAAAAGTGTGTCATGCTCTTTATCATCACTAATATAAAAGTGATATTCTTTCTTGATGGCTCGTTGTTCATCTGTACTCTCAACACCATCCAATTCCAATTGTGCATGCCGATAACACACATGAACCATAATAGTGACCTGCTTTGAAAAGTAATATTTTGATTGAATCTCTTTTTGATGTACAAAAGAGTAATTTTATGCAAAGTCAACTATTGATAGAACTGTTCCAAGTGGGAAAGTATCTCTTAATGTTTGAAATTGATGTGCTTGCCACTTAGCATAAAAGGAATGCTATATGTATGGTTGTATCAAATTTTGAAAATCTTCCATAAATTTCCCAATAGGTATCTCCTCTTCTACATAGTTTAACCTTGTGGATTCTTTCCCAAAATTTGTTTGAAACTTTACATACTTGTAACTTTTGCAATTTAATGTCTTTGTTAGGTCAGCATTTTCATTTGTTGAAGGAAAGTTAGCCAAATTTCCACATGTTTCACAGAGTCCTTTTATGCATTTTATTTGAAGTCCATTTTCATGATCACATAATAGATCCTTTATGAACAAACTTACCTATTTAGGAGGTGCCTTTTGAAACCATATCTTTCTTCTCTCATCTTTCGAAACACTTGATAGTAGAGATCAAATTCAATGTGATAACGACAACAACAAGTTTCAAAAAACTTGTTTATCTTCACATAATATGGCTTTAACCTTTCAAACATTGTTTGCCCAATCTTTATATGAGGATACATATTAAAAAAGTTCATATACATCTCAAGCTATGTTATGTCTAGCCAATGTTTAATATGATCTTCACAAATACTAGGTCCAATCCTGTGCCTCATAACATCTCTAGTATTTGATGACGGATGGGTCTGATCATTCCAAAAACTTGAGATCAAGTTCCTAACAACATATTCAATCCTATCAGAACGGGGATCCCTACACATAATTGCCCAATTTCCTTTAGAACTATAATCTAAAACCTTTCTCTTTTTATCATATTTTACTAGTGTGGTTCTACTATAACCAAATTCAGTGGAAAGTGCTGACATTTTTCTTTTTCTGGATATTTTTTTATTTAAAATAGATGTCAAAATCACCTTTCTTGCAATGGCCTTATCCACTGATCGAGATCCTTTCCCAATGGAATCTAAACCTTTTTTAATATTTTCAACAATATCTTTTTGCAGTCTCATGTGTTTCCTCTTATTCAATGCAAAATGTACACCCAACAATTGTAATGACTCTTTCAGCTCATCACGAAGAAGTAAACGTGATAACAATTGGGTTTTTTCAAGTGTTTCAAGATGATTGAAATGATCATGGATTATTCTATTTACAGATTTAGTCATTGACCTCTTACTTGTATTTTTAGGTTGGTCGGCATAACATTTTAGTTTCTCCATATCCATTTCAAGTAAATGATCTAAATTTCTATAAGAAATTTGTTTCCCCATTGTTTCAACTACTTTTATATGCTCATCCATTGGTGTAGAAGGAAGTGATCCCGACCCCTCTCCAACATGCATTGTTTGAACTTGGGCCTCCTCCCTATCTTCAAGGTCCATGTGTTCTTCAACTGATTCATTTGGTCCAATATCTAGATTGGGCTTGACTTCTGCTTGAGAACTTCCTACTTGTTGAGACATTTGTACATGTCACAAAATATTGTGCAAAGAAAGTGAGAGATGATGATATATAAGTGGAGTTGAACATATGAAATCAAATGAAATCAAAGATTCTTGAACTTAAGAATTCCATGGAAAAAATGCATTTGAAAAGGATATGATTCTAAGATGGGATATATGAAAATGGTATGATATGATGTGATAAGTTAAGAATGCAAGAGGTCAAATGCAACTCTAGGTCCAAATTTGGCTACGATGCAAGGCTTGACTTGTGTTATGATGGATAAACACAAGGGACCAATGAACAAGAGAGGGTATGTAGGAGATGATGGAATCCAAAAGGATTTCTCTAGATGAGCAAGGATAATGGTATGTTCCTGTAACATAGGGTAAATATTCAAGAAAGAACAAAGGAGGAAACAACAAAACAAAAGGGAAGGTCTCACCAAATGCCTTCAACCTCCATGAATCACCTTCCTTGCACCTTCTCTATTTGCTGCAATATGATGGATGACCTTAGATTTGATGAGAAAATTAAATTCATGACATGACCTAGCAAATGTCGAAGGATTTTAATAGAGAAATGCAAGAATGCATGAAGGAGAAGAAGTCTAGAAATTAAGAGATTCAAGAGATATTAAGAGATCAAATTAAGAGGTGTCGAAATGAGAACAAAATTGACATTTTATAGAAAATGCAATTTTGGATGGACAGATGAGATTGAAGATTGATAAATGCCCTAGAATCAATGGTCAAGATTCAAAATGACAACTCTCAATTAGGGTTAGGGTAAAATTCTCAAATGAGTGGACAAGATTTAATTTAAGAAATTAAATCAAGGATGGAGAATGAATGTGACAGTGAGATGAAATTAGTAGGATTCAAGAAGATAATGTTTGAACTGAAAGATGAAATTAGTAAATAAATAATTTTGGAAATTACTTATTTAGTAGAGGAATAATACCATTTTGAATTAAAATTAATTCAAAATATGAATTCAGTGAAATAGTAAGTAATTGATTTAAAATTAATTTCTAAAAGAAGAAGTAGTTAACCATGTGAGACATTTTTAAATAGATTATTTTATTTAAAAAGAGGGAAATGTCAAATGATAGGTATTTTATTTAGTTAACCATGGTTGTCTAGGAGGACTTCTTGAATGGACGTAAATATAGGGTCATGGGACAGACTACTTATATCTTGACATGACGGTGATGTTATGATGTCGTGCTTTGGACTTGCCTCTTGACATGTATCCTCAAGTTTATGAAATGGGATGGGACTTTGGAGGCCATGGCTAGATATGATTTCATGACCAAATGTATTTTGTGTTGGAGTGTCTTGGAATGGATTGGTGTATGATGGACTAGGATATGACATGGAGGTGTGGACATGGTTGAGGGATGATGGGCTAGGATAGGACATGAATGCATGACAAGGATATGACATGGATGGAGGACTAGGATATGACATGATTGGAGGACTAGGATATGAAATGAATGAAGGACTAGGATATGATGTGGATGGTTGGTTTCCCTTGTCAAGGTTAGGGTGGGTATGACTAATGGAAGGTTTTTGTGACTTAGTGTCATGGGTGGTGTTAGGGGACTCTTGATAGTAGATGGATAGAGGACCAGGACTGCTGGATTGTTGGTAAGATGGATAGATGGATGAAGGGCTAGGGGTTGTAAATTTGGACTTGGATTGGATGTATAGTGTTTTGAAGTCCCTAGCCAGTTGTGCTTGACCATTACTAATAAATTGGCATTCAATTTGACTAGAAAGTATGTCATAGTGACTTGAAGACATGGTGGTGGATGAAATGAGACTAAGACTATGCAAAGTGGTAATGAGGATAAAAGGAACGTCAAATGTGAAGTGGTAAAATGAAAAATGAGAGCCTTATGTCAAATGATTCCTAGGAAAGGATTACTAACCAATCAAAGTTTGGCCAATGTCTCAATTTGGATTGTCAAAGGACTAGTTTGAAGGACAAGATGACAGAATGACAAGGTGAGATTTCCACACTAGACTTATGAGTTGGAAATAGCTCACAAGAGGATAATGACTAAGGACTTGTTTTATTTGGTCCAATGACAATTTACTTTTTGAGACAATGGTTTGACAAAGCAAGGAAAGTTTTGCTATCCCAAAGTGTGCAAAATTGAGGACTTGATTTGACAAATGTGGTTCATGATGGAAAATGCATTGTAGGAAGTGATTTGACAAAATTTCAAGCAGATTGCAAGGAATTTATTTTAGTTTGACTGTGTTGATTCAGATTTTGAGGATGATGTTCATTTGTTCATGTTGTCTGAAAATAGTTGGCAAACACGTGGTGTTGTAAAGAATGAAAATCAACCACATAGAAGACATTTACAAAAAAACAATCCTAAGGCTGCAAGGACAATATTCTTATGGATCCCACGAACCGCATATCCTTAGCGAATGAATTTCAGAAGCTTGGCCCCATGGGCTCCCCCTTACATTGCACTCACTTCTCAAGGCAATCAAGCTTCCAATCTCCATGAAAATCCCATGGCAGATTGATCATTTCTACTAAGAACTGTGCAGGTGCAGGTGCCTTGGCAATGACTGTTGCTGCACCAAAGAATAGAAGGTTTGTGGTTTTCTAAAACAAAGGATTTATTTCGGGCACCCATTCAGAAGGCCAGGCGAGAGGCATTATCATCTCAGTCTGCAGAGGTTAGGGTCTATAGGTTTCGACGCGCCACAAGGGTACTGGGGAGTCAATTGGTGGTCCGTAGGAAGTTCTGTAATGCTAAGCTTTCCTTAACATTCAAATTTATATACCGGTTGGGTGTTGCTTGGATTTAGCGCATTACCGGTTTGAGTCACTTTGGGGTGAGTAATTTTTCCCTCCAAAGCAGGCTCAATATCTAAGGCTTAACAAAAGTGAACCAAAATATTCATAGTTCAATTGATCTTTGTTTAAAAACAAAGAGAGAGCACATGAATATTTCAGATCAAACTCGCATGGTGTTCTTTTTAAACCAAAATCAAAATGTGAACAAACAAAGAATGCACAAGGTTTATTTTATCCATTTGTAATGTTTGTCAAGAAAAGGGGTTTATTTTAACCGTTTGTAGTGTTTTCTATCTAAGAGTTAATTTTAAACCCAATGAAAAACAAAGTGTGTTGTTCTTTTTAACCCATATGCATTTGCACATGTCTGTTCTTTTTTAACCAATGCGTGTAAAATGCAAGTTGTAAAGATAAAAACAATTAAAATAACATTTAGCTAATTCCAGCTGTACACATGCTAAAACAAATAGATTAGTAGCATGCAAACAAAAAAAACTCTAATCTAGAAATAAAGAAAATAGGAAAAAAAACTGAAAAAAAAGATAGAAAACCGGGACAAAAATCTTAGATAGTGTGGTAAGTCTATGAGCCTCTTTGTACCTAAGTAGATAGTCAAGATCTAGTAAATTTAAATATTTTATTTTTCTTAGATAAGGTATCCCATTACGAGAGATCGTTAGGATTTGTGTCTCAACCTTCAATTTCCCTATCTATTAATACTGAACAAAATCTAATTTTCAAGTTATAAAACAACAAATATATATAAATTTCAACACTCATAATTTTATTTTTGGCTTGGAACATGTTAGAATAGACATTAATTCTAAGAACATCATAATTACAACAAAATGCATCTCTTTCACATCTTAATATTTTTAAATGGGCACAATCATATAGAACTCATTTTTATGGATGAAAAATATATTAATAAACTTGGGAGTAGATGTTAAAATTATTCTTAAAATAAATTGGGAGGAGCTTGGGAAACCAAATTTACATGATACTCCCTATGATATAGTACTAGATGAGGGAGAAGATCCAAAATTTTCATTAGCACATGGTATCTAATATAAAGGTCAACCTATTGGGTTTATTTAGGAAAAATAAATTTTGCGGTGTTTGAGATTCAAAAGGACTCTTTGGTGCTTTTAAAATTTTGTTTAATCTCAAATTGGTTCATGTAGAATGTAATGAAATCTTTGACTCCCAAAAAGAAGAATTAACATTTTATACATGGAGGGCTAGATAGTGCATATCTCTTTGAATATGAATATAGATTAAGATTATGACAAGAAGATAGCAAAATAAAGAGATGTAGAAGAAGATGACATATATTTAGATGGCTATATTCATTGAGGAAGCTACCTAAGAAAATATCATAATCACAAATTTTCATATTTCTTCTTGTAGATTCATATCTCTCTTGTTAATGCTTGTTGATCCATCTTCTCAAATTTTCTTTTTTCATATATCTAAGGGATACACTTATTGCTATAGATTATATATATTTTTTATGTTGTACTCATCTTAGTTCTAGATTCACATAGGATAAGAGCACAACCATATTAATCTAATGTATTTTTATTTGATTATTTGTGGAGGTAAAAATATCAAATTAGGGATTTGACAATATTGGTAAGATAACCAAAATTTACCCCTTTCCCTTTGTGGCACTAGCTACATGTATTCTTGGAAATCTCTTCATATGAAGGTTTTGTGTCTTTTCCTATCTATCATAATTTTATTATCTTAGAGCTCAATTTAAATAACATTATGACCATTTTATAGCATTTAATTTATTTTATAAAATTTATGTGTTATTCTACTATTTAGTTTCTTGTTATTGGTTGTGTATTTTATTCTTATTTTATAGACTTTCAATTTTTTGTATAAACCGGTATTTTTTATTTACAACAAAAATCTATGTAGTCATATAGACCTTAATGTAGTCATGCTACCATTTAGGAAACATGATGTAATATTTATTATCTTCTATTGATTCATATTCTAGATTCCTATCACATAATGAGATATCTATTTCTCAACTCTCATTCTAGGTTTTTCTTTGTTTATAATTAAATCCCATTTTTAATATTTTGTTTAATAAAAACATAGTACATTTTTTTTATAGGAAAAATAAGCTTGCATAGTTTATATAGGTGAAACCAATTTAGATAAGATCATTTACACTTGTTGATTTATCTATTTTGGATAGTATTTTTTGTGTTATTAATCTTATCTCTAGGAATAAAGTTAGTTAAAACTTTCAACTTTTTATTTAGGTAATCAAATTCAATACATTTTTCATTTTACTATCAATATGTTTATTTCTTTATGAATTATTTCATTGTTATGAAGAAAATTCTAATTCAATGTTAGATTATGTGTTATAAAATTTAGAAAATATTATTTTAGATACATACTTCTACACTATATGTTCCTCGCATATAAACTTATTTAGTTAATGTATGTTTTATGTGTATATTCATCATACTTGTTGTTAAATCTATCTTAATCCAAAAATAGTTATTGTTAACTAATATGATTCTATTTATTATAATACTTATAATTTTTACCAATTTTTGTGTGTTTGTGGGTTGTTTGAGCTATCCCCACCTTCTCAACTAATTATCACTATTTAGGTTTTTTAGATGATTTTATAAATTCTCTTTTGTTGAATTATCTTATGTCATCTTCTTTTATCCAATTTGGTTATACATCATGATTTCCCTACTATTGATTTTCATGTATTGATACAAAGAGAGATACCAAGATAGAGGAGGAAATATTGGTGAAAGATGGTGTTTCTACCATATCTATATAATTGGTGATGCACAATTGGATGAAATAAATATAAGAATTTTAAGAAGGACATAAACATATATAGATGCAAAATTGGGTGCTACAAAAAAATACAAATAAAGAGAATATATTGTAGATCAAAACTAGTAAAATATTTAGTATAAGGATTCATAAAATCTAGTGATAACTTGCAGGTTTTAGTTTTATAGAACTCATTGATGATGTGCATTTGAGTTTTCATTTTCAAAAAATTGAAATGAGGAACCTTCAATTTTCTTATATATCAATTATTTGATGCATTTTTCCTTGTTGCTAGATAAAATATATGATAAACCCACTAAATTGTAAATAAATAAATTTACCCATATTTGACGAGAAGAGAAGAAATAAACACGTACCTTGTTTCCTTCTATGATAATTTATCAAGTTTTGTTTGTGTCTATTTTCTTCTTTATCTTTTGAAAATTTTCGTTGAGCTTTGTTTTTTCTTTTTTCTTTTTGTCCCATTTTTTTCTTCAAAATACAAATGATTGATTTATACTAACAACAAATTTTCCTCCAAAATGCAAAAAATCTATCACAAAAAAATGAAAAAACTTCAAAACACAAATTTTCCTCCAAAATACAAATTGCAATTTTTTTCTTCAAAATACAAATGATTGATTTAAACTAACAACAAGTTTTCCTCCAAAATGCAAAAAATCTGTCACAAAAAATTGAAAAAACTTACAACAGTAAAAACAAATGCAAAATAACAAATAAAATATAAAACATTCTCAAAATATTCATCATTTTTTTACCTATGAAATTTATTTTTCACCTGAAACGCATGGAAGCACGAGGGTCGCCTAAAAATCACCATTTACAGAGGAGCTCGGAAAAACACAAACAAACCCTGGAAAAGATGTTTGACTTTCGGATGTATACTAGGGGGGTTCAGCCGAACCAATTTTGTGTGGTTCGAATGAACCCCTTTAAAATAATTCCACTTATTATTTTAAAGGGGTTCGATCAAACATAGGTTTGACCGAACCTATGTTCAATCGAACATATATTTTTTGTTCGGCTGAACACCGTTCATCCCCTATCTCCCCAAAAAATTGATTTTTTTTGTAAAAAATGTCTTTCGAAGCTCAATTTGAAAATGAAAATGCAGAAAACTTTAGAAACCCAACTAGATAATAATAGTCCTCAAAATGAGCTATCCGTTGAATATAATTTTAATATGGTTTGCTTTTATTATGTATTTTATTTTTTAGTTTTATTAAACATAGGTTTTTCACTGAAAATTAAAATCTCTGGTTTGCACATGTGGAAAAATAGCAGATTATCAAAATAATTTTTTAAAAAATATGTTGAGGCTGGGTATTGATGTCCGTGATCCATTAAAAATAAATAAATTGAATTTTGATTCATACAAAAAAAGTTATGTTGTATACAGTCCGCCTATGTCTAAATTGCAATTGGTTTGACTTTGAAACTTGATTAAGGAAAAAATATTCAATAAAAAAATATGAGACCAAATGAAAGTGCTAGATATCATAGTTACAAATATAAATTCAAAAAAATTAGAATTTTATCCTTCATACAAAAAAAGTTAAGTTGTATATGGTGAGCGTCACTTTTTAAAAATGTTGTTTTCTGAAAAAAAATCAGTTTTCATGGAGATGGAAAACAAAGTGCAATCTGATTCCAAAAATTTTGAAAAATATATTTTTAGAATCTACAGACAAAATGTGATGAGACGCTAGTTTGCATCATCTTCAAATTCCTCACGGTTTAGTCGCTATAGGTTCCCAGATATGAAGATTTAGTTAAAAATAATAATTGCAGTGTCCAGTTTGGCCAAAAATTGTAAACCACTATTGTGGTATCACCCTCTACTAAATGCACACCTTTCAATGCATGGCATTGCCAAGGTTGCAACAAAGGAATCACCATCATATTGAAAATAATATTTTGAATAATCATCTAAGTCATGTTTCTTTTCTTCCCCCCCCACTTTAAATATCTTCTAAAATTTCCAAGCTTGCAATAGTTCAAACACTTACCCTTGGTACTTCTAGGAGATTTGGATCTAGACTTGTTTGTCCCTCTTCTTTCCTCTCTTTTATAGTCTATCTCAAATATCTAGGGTCTCCTTGGTTTATTTAGAATTTTTATCCACATATCCTTTGAAATGAAGCAACTTCCCCATACATTTTGATTTTAGAGGTGGTATTCCCAATTTCCATCACTAAGTGATACAATGAGTTTGACAAAGAACATAAAAAAGTCATGTAATGGTCATCCTACATCTTCACTTTAATGGAGTGTGAGTGGGTAAGAACCATGTTGAAAGCATTTAGGTTCTTAGCCATAGAACTAGATTATCTTCCATCTTGAGAGTACACAATTTATTTCTCAAGAAAATATTATTTATTAGGGATTTAGCCTAATAAATCTCTTTAATATTATTTCAAAGTGCTAAAATTATTTATTATTCATATACATTTGATGATATGTCATTGAACCTGATACTTTAATAGACAATAATATTTGTTAATCTAGACAAGGTCCAAAGGTTGTATGAAAAAGGGTAGTTTAAGATCTTCCATAGAAGTTGTTCTACTTTATTTGAAAGAAAATGTACTTGATAGGGAAAATTTCATATCTTCCTAGTTACTAGTCTTTTGTATTGAAATTTTGTTCAAAATTGATATTCTGATAGGATTAATTGATAGAAATGCTTGCCCATACTTAAACCCTAGGTCTAAGGAGCACTGCAATCACTTTTGTTATAATTTCATCTTGATTACTTGCACCTAGTTACTCAGCCTTTGTCATTTAAGGGTTATTCCCTCATGCATTTAATAGACCCCCTTGCATAAGTTACTGATTAGACCTGTCACCCAAGATAATTTATTATATGCTTAAGGTCTTAAGTTCGTGTCCCCCATCTTTTATTTACCTATCGACCCTTCGTTCCCTAGTGACAAAGTTTTTTTAAGAGAACGTGCCTTATATATCCTTCAGTTACATGTGCCTAGCATGTGGACCCCACTACTTCAATGATTCATTTCACAAGAATATTTTATTATGAAAATAATGCTCCACAAAACCTTCAAAACGTCGACAGTTGTCACCTTTTTAGTGGATTTCACCATTCTGCAGGAGGCATATTACTAAGGATGAAAATTAGTTATGGAACCAAGGAAAGGATGCTACACCATGCATTAAGCTTCATTCATTAGTACAAGTATTTTATGAAGACTAGATGTGGACACATGGCATGTTTTAAGGATAGTCCGCGAGTCCGTAGGGTATCTTGAAAGGGTCCAAAAGTGCCTTGTGGAGTTAAGGAAAAGGGGCACGTGGTGCATTCATAAGGTGTTCTATCAAATGTAATGGGAGGTGGAAACATGGCATCTGATCATTATTAAAAGTTTTTAAAACTAGAGTATGCCATTTGGCATGATTTTAGGAGTTCGTGAAACACCCCAAAGAAGACCTAAATGAAATCTCTAGAATCATGGAAAGCTGATAGGTGTCACATTTCAAAGGTATTAAAAGGAACACATGGATTGATCTCATTGTTTTTAGATTATTTCATATCAAAGGCTAGTTTATAAGGAGCAAAATGAGTTCCACATGACACAATCTTAACAACATTCCACGAGTATGCAAGCTAGTCTTTGTAGCAGTTAGATTTTTGAAGTGTGGAACTGTGAAAAGTTTCCACATTGATCTTATGATGAAATAAATATGCTCGAGTTGTATTTTTGTGGCCCATCCTCTAATGACATGTAAAGTGACTCCACGTGGATTAAGCTCATTTTTTGAAGATTTTTTCAATTCATCTCAAGTATTTTCAAATTCGTCAAATTGATGTTGACCATTAGATCTTTTCCTTTCACCTGAAGATCAATGACCTACATTCAAACTTATAAAATAGATGGACGCATGTTCTGGCTTGTGCGTGCTAAGAGTAATGGTGGACAAGATGGATTTCTACCAAATCTTCAATGACATTTATTCCATAAATATTACAAACCAACCAATAATTTGACTCATTTGGCATCTAAAGAATCTATGAGAAGAATTGAAGAGCTCTAGTGATTTCTGCAACAAACTAGGGTTTTCAAAAGTGAAGAACAAGTAAGTACATTTTCATCCAAGAAATTTACCTAATTTTTGGTTATAGGTTGTAATTGAGATAGTATTGTAATGTCGTAGAATTGCACCTAGGGGCAATTCCACATTTTTGCATCTTTTCCTAGCATTTATGACACCTTAGATAATCAATGAAAAAATCCCATGAGTCAGAATTTCATGATCCTAACTCCATGCAGACTTGTGGTAGAGCGACAAAACCCTACAAACATGTTTCCCAAAAATCTAGGCTTTGGATGCTTGTGTGGCGCACTATCATCTTGACGATTTTTTGAGTTTGAAAAAAGGAATCTGGAATCTTGACTCTTTTGACACGCATCCTAGTAGTTAGGTCTTGAATGTAACAACTCTTTGCCACCCCTGCATGCATGCAAAACCCCTTTCTTTCTCTCATTTGGGGCTGGAACTCATTCATTCGAGCTCTCTCACTATTTTCTCTAGTCTTGGGTTCTCTTCATCCTTGATAGAAGCACTCTCACAAGTGAAGCCCTACCGGACTGAGGTCCCTCCAGCAATTACAACTCTCAAGAAAGCACTCAGCGGTGTGTCCGTGTGCTCTAGAGAGGGTGTTGACCTATGGGTAACACTCTCTTTCTCACTCTTTCTTGTTTTGTTCATTTACTACTTTATGGTGCATGTTCTAATCCTGAGCAGGTTTTTCTTTCACCACATGCTTTATTTACTTCATTTTCACTCCTTTCCAAACCTAGCTTTTCATGGAGGTGGGAACACTAAAGCAGGGGTCTAACTGAGATAAACCCCTATACAATCCCAATCTTTTTCCCTTGATCTTCTGTGTGTAGGTTGTGGAGTGGAGCTTGGAGCAAAGATCCGAATGCCCAGTAAAAGGTAAACTTTCACCAGGTCCCTTCGTGTTTATTCTAGAATCTAGCTTCTTGTTTGGTTATTTGATCCATTACGCCTTTGACTCGAGGAGGCGAAAATCAATTTTTCTTGCTTGAGCTCTTGAGCTCTCTACAACTTAGGACACCAGCACATTTTTTAGATGACAACTCACCATGCTGGCATCTTGAAACCACATTGATGTCCTTTGGCCAAGAAATACTTCATTAGAGGCAAAGATTTTGGGGTTTTAATCTCTCGAGGTCCAGGGTGATTCTAGTGTATTCCTTTACCATTTTCTCAATTCGTTCCCTAGTGATCTCTTGAGAATAAAGAGACCCGTGGGCAATGAATCCCTCTTATATCATATTTTGGTGAACCTGATGTGAACGTGTCAGATCCATTTTTATAATGTTGCATGTTTATAATAATCACTTTTCTGAAGAAGATTTCGATATGTTGGAGGATGCTCTAGATGACTTCTTAGAAGTACTCCTCCCTATCTATAAATATTCTAAACAAACCCCCCCCCCTTGCAAGTTGAGGAGTCGACAAATGTGGTTTTGGTCTCTGCGGCTCCTTTGAGCCCTAAGAAACCTATCATTTATGTGACCCCAACTGAACCATCCCCTAGGGAAGACTATTTTGTCTATGGGATTTCATGTTGTAGTGATTGATCGGACTTGTATTCAAGGTTCGTGAAAGGTACTGAATCTACTTCTTATAATGTTGTTAGGCATACATACAACACAAGGAGAAATAAACATAACTTGGATCAAGAACCTTTCGTTTCTACATCACAACGAGCTCAAGTTCCTACTTCTTTACCATTGTCTCAACCTAGCCTTCCTCCAGCTCCTAAACCCGTGATTAAAGCACCAGGTGATTACGATCTTGTCGAGCAACTTCATGTTACTCCGGCTGAGATCTCACTTTGGGACTTGCTTTAGACCGCTCCGGTTTATCAAGAGATGCTGCAAGAAGCCTTACAAAATATTCTCTTTCTTGCCTCCGCTAGGCCTACAGATGTTAATGCATTGCTGGCACATATTTGAGTGGATTTGCGGAATATTACGTTCCACTCACAAGAACTCCCACTTCTAGATGTGCAGAAGCAATTAGATCCCTTGATGATTATAATTAATGTTAATAATATCAGTATTAGCTGTACTCTCATTGACACTGGTTCAACTCTCAATGTTTGTGGTATGGACATATTTCCTAAAATTAAAGTTGATTCATCTTCTTTAGCAGCTTCTTCCTTGTATATTCATGGGTTCGATAATGGATGCTGCCAAGCTCTAGGTACAATAATACTACCTTTGCAACTAGCCCCCATTACCTTTCCTACGATGGTTTATGTGATGCTTGGCCCGTTTCTAAACAATCTTCTCTTGGGAAGACCCTGAATTCATGCTATTGGTGTAGTGACTTCTACTTTACATCATTCTTTGAGGTTTGTCGCTAATAATTGGGTGGTTACAGTTAAATCAGACCCATAAGATATTCACCTTTGTGAGCTAGTGGCTATCAATCATGCTTCAGTCATGTCCACTCTCAATAATTGTATTCAATCTTTAACCACTGATGCTATGGCATGTTCTTCATCGATACCCTCTATGGAAGTCGTTCCTAGAGCAAGTATCAACAAATATGAACCACCTAAAGTAGAAAATTCTAAGTCTCCCCCATCTTCCCCTTCATCTTCTCAATCAAATGCTTTCTTCAGTGATGATTGGGGGTCCTTGAATTTCTTTGAGTTCTTCATTGTGGAATACAAGTCAGACCCCTCTGGTATAGAATTTCTAGGTACAACTGATGAAAAGGTGGGTAACACTCCTGCTCAGGAAGAGAAATGTGATCCTGTCCAGTTTACCGCTCCTTCCCCTACCCTAGAGAGTAACCCCACTCCTGTGAAGGAGGTTAAGGTCTGTGAACTAGGTAAAGAAGGTGGGAATTCTCCTATAGAGACTTTTGACATCCATTGGTGGAATGAAGCACTCTACATCGAGCCGCCACCTCTGGAAATCCTAAAAAACTCATCATGGGTTTGGGTATGAAATTGCATCTTGATATGGCTATGGGAAAAAAGGCCTAGGGCATATTGAGCAAGGAATTCAAGTCCCTATCCGACTTAAACTATGACAATGCTATCTAGGTTTGGGATGCTCTGTTGAACAGTCTAAGTAAAAACCTTGGTGGAGTGTTAATATGATTTCAACCGAGCCATTGATCTTGGTTCATCTTGAGTTGGTAGAAGGAAAGGGGTAGGTCGAGAAAGTCCCTTTGGATGTCTTCTCTTTGAATGAAGCACTAGGGGAATTTCTAGGTGCCTATTCCCTATTGCCTCCTTATCATCATAAGAAATGATTCTTGTATTGCTTGTATAAACAAGCATACCTTGGAGAATCCATTATGAGTGTCGACGAGGAAGACCCTCTATATAATGTCAACAATGATGTTCTGATATCTCATCCTGAAGACCGTATTCCTCTCCTTAAAGGAGATACTGTTGAACTTTTGATGGATCCTAAATCTTCAAAAAAAGAATCAAGATCCAGAAGTGTCTCTCTTTCAAAGAAGCAGATGAACACTCTGATCTCTTGAATTCTCACTCTGATATCTTCACTTGGACATATTAGGGTATGCTTGGTATTGATGAGTCTGTAGTGGTTCACAATATTGTCTTATATCCTGACGCCAATCTAGTTAAGCAAAAAATTCGAAAGATTAATCCTATGGTGGCTTTGATGGTCAAGACCGAGATAGAAAAGCTATTGAAAGTAGGTTTTATCCATCCAATTGACTAATCCCCTTGGATTTCAAATATAGTTGTCATTAGTAAGCCTGACAACCATATTCACATATGTATTGACTTTCGAGACATTAATGAGGCTTCTCTTAAAGATGATTTTCTGTTACCTGATATAGATATGATTGTGGACTCCACTGCATGCCATGCATTGTTATCTTTTATGGATGACTTCTCGGGTTGCAATCAGATATGTATTAATCTAGATGATCAATACAAGATAGCCTTCACTACCCCTTGGGGTACCTTCTGCTATGTGGTCATGCCCTTTGGGTTAAAGAATGTAGGAGCAACTTACCAACGGGCAATGCCTCTGATTTTTCATGATTTTATTCATAAGATATTAGAGGACTATGTTGATGACATTTTGGTGAAATCAATAACTCGTCAAGACCATGTGAAGAACCTTCGTCTTATCTTCGAAAGGCTTTGAATCTACAAGATAAGACTCAATCTCCATAAGTGTGTCTTCAACGTAGATGTTGGAAAGCTTCTGGGGTTTATAATCTCTCATCATTGAATTGAGGTTGAAACAAATAAAATCAATGCTATCGTTAAAATACCTCCACCAAGGAATATCATTGAGTTGCAAAGTCTACAGGGGAAAATTCAAGCGATTCGTAGATTTATATCTCAATTGGTTAATTGTACCCTCCCTTTCACTCGTTTATTGAAAAAAGGATGTTCGATTCATGTGGGATGAGGAGTGTCAGAAAGCCTTTGAGTCAATCAAAGTTTATTTGGACAATCCTCCCATATTGATGCCAGTTATGCAAGATAGGCCCTTTTTGCTTTACCTTGCTGTGTTACCATACACTTTGGCAACTTTGCTGGCTTAGTATGATAATGCAAGGAAAGAGAGAGCGGTCTACTACATCAGCCGCATCCTAGTTGATTACAAAAATCGTTATTCCTCCATGGAGAATCAATGCCCCATTCTTGTACTCGTTACATAGAATTTGAGGCACTACCTTCTCCGTGTTGAAACACATGTCATAGTAAAAATGAATCTCTTAAAGCATTTGTTCTCTAGCGCATACCTTTTCAGGAGATTAGCGAAGTGGGTTATGTTTCTTTCTAAGTTTGATATAAAATTTGTTTCCTACAAATCAATAGAAGGTCAAGCAGTTGTCAATCAATTGGCAGACGCTCCCTCATCTTGCTCCTTCCGTGGGTTGGATCTATTCCCTGATGAAAATATTTTCATAATTAACTACAACCTCGAATAGAAGATGTATTTCGATGGATCGAGGTGTCAGGTTGGTTTTAGAGCGGGTGTGGTCTTGATATCCCCCAAAGGTAAACCGGTGCCTCTATCCTTTTGATTATATTTTTCTTGCACCAATAATATCACTGAGTACAAAGCTCTGATTTTTGGCTTGTGTTCCGCGATCACACTAAAAATCAAGCATCTCCATATACTAGGTGATTCTGAGCTTATTGTGAATCAGATTATGGGAAATCATCAAGATAAACAAAGTAAGTTGTGCTGGTATTGAGACCTCACTTTTTCTTTGCTCAATCAGTTTTCCTCTTTCACAACAGATAGTGTCCCTAAGAGAGAAAATAGACATGTCAATTCCATGGCGAGTGTTGCTTCCTTGGTACCTTTAGAAGAGGATACGAAAGAATACCACTTCATAGTTCAGGTCTTGCAAACCTTGGTAGTTTTCGATCAACCTGAGTCTGAGTCCCTTGTGTGCTTTCATGCAAACTTGAGAGAATGGTTTTATAGTATCTATAGTTACCTAAATATTGGGAGCTTTCCTGATGATGTGACAAAGAACGATCACACTCGTATACAAAAAATTTTAGCGCGTTATGTCATTTTATCCGATGTTCTTTATCAAAAATCCTATAATGGCTTGCTTCTCAGGTGTCTCACTAAGGCCAAAATACCCCTTGCCCTTAAGGAAGCCCATTCGGGTTCTGGGGGTGGAAATTTTGGTGGTAATTCCCTAGTGAGAAGATTGATACACATGGGGTATTATTGGTAAATAATGGAACATGATTCCTTTGATTTTTTCAAGAAATACATTCAGTGCCAACAACACAACCGTCTTATACATGCTCTTGCTGAGGAGTTACAAACCTCTCCTTGGCCGTTCGAAAATGGGGGTTGGATATCATTGGAAAAATATCACCTCCTTCTTCCAAGGGACATATCTTTATTATTATCGCTATAGATTATTTCATAAAATGGGTCGAAGCTATTCCACTCTGATCCACGAATGCTGAAACTATCTGTAGTTTTCTCATGAACAACATTATCTCTCATTTTGGACTTCCTACTACACTTGTTTCTGACAATGGTACACCATTCAATAACAAGGAAGTAAAGAAGTTCTTGGAGAAATCTCATATCCAACATAGGTTTTCTACACTGTATTATCCACAATCCTAGGGTCAAGCAGAAGCGTCTAACAAAACTCTTGAACTCATTCTTCATAAAACAATAAAAAAATATGGTAAGGACTGACATATTCAATTAACGTATGCTTTGTGGGCCTATCACATGAGTGTTTTTACGACGATGAGAACAACACCTGACAACCTCGTGTATGGTGCCA